>PVIC010005527.1:32811-57630 GCA_004025085.1 Thryonomys swinderianus
AGCCCAGGCAAGCCGCCGCGAACTCAGCAATCCTCTTGTCTCTGCCTCCCGAGTGCTGGGATTACAGGCGTGAGCCACCATGCCCGGCATTAGTTTATGTACATTTTTAATAACAGATGTATTTAACAAGCTCCATGGAGCCAGAGTGAACCACTCAGTATCTCCACTTGGCCCTGAGGAACAGAGTCCAGGGAGGCAGCTCTTGGGGCTAGATCATGTTGGCCATGATGGCTCTAGGCCTTCAGGCACCAGAGAGGGCCAGATTTAGATCGAGACCCCCCCTCACAGATCCTGGGTCTCATCTGACCTCTGCCCTTAACTCAGAGCCTCTGACACCAAAGCAGCCTGGCTCTCAGCAGGGATCGGGCTGGGCTCTCTCTACCTTGTAAAAGAGGGCAAAGGGCCTCGCTGAGTTGAGTCTGCAGATTCTGGCCTGAGACGCTGCTCAGAGTGGACACATGCTAGAGATTTGTAACAAATAACAAAACAGAAAGGACAATGGAGAGAGCTCATGGCATCTCTGTACAAGTGTGAACACAGGTGCTTGGGGAAACTGTACCTTGAAGCCAGGAAACAAAAAAAACCTTCTGCACCCAGAGGTCTGGTCAGCTGAGGTGGCTGACAGCTCATGCTGGGGCCCACAAGGCCCAGGCCTAGGAGCTCTGTCCTACAGCTCAAAACCATTACTTCCTGATCCTCCCCTCCTCACTGGCCTGGAGCTAAGAGCTGAATGAGAGGGCATGAAAGCAAGACTCCATGTTTAGGCAAAAACCTAAACATGAAAAGATGAACATTCTAAAACTAAACTGAAAATCTTTTCATTGTACTTACCTAAGAATCTAGCACGATAGCCAGTCCTCACCTTCACAAACCAATGCCCACACCAGTCTAGATTCACCTCCCTCTTCGCCAGAGGCACTCTGCCAGCATGGAGGTGGACAGCTCACCACCTGGGATCCCCAAGGACCTGAGACTGCCCAGTTATGCAGGCACCCTGCTGCACACCTGTGTCCCAGACACGGGAGTGTGGGGCAGGAGGACTGCTCGAGCCCAGGGCTGCAACAGCCTGTGTAACAGCAAGACCCTGTCCCAATACATAAATAAATACTTTTTTTAAATATCCTGATTATGCTTTACCTTGAAAGGTTGATTTAATTATTTAATTGGCTTGAATATATCCTTGCTATAAGGACTTTTTTAATTGGTATAATTCATATGTCGCAAAAATAAACTTTTAGAAAACATACCTCCTACTCAGTATTTTTTTTGTGGTCCAGGGATCAAACACACACAACTTTGTGCTTGCAAAGCAAGCAGAGTGTGGCTGAGCTAAATAAATCCTCAGTGTTTCAGTGATTTTTAGTATATGAGCAAAGCTGAGTGACTACTCTCTAATTCTGGAATACTTCCATAACCCATCAAAAAGAATCCCACACGCATTGTTAGTTCCTTGTCCTCCCCTTGCCCTTAGCCAAAAGGAGCTCTCTGTCACTATGAACTTGCCTAGGCTGGGCTTTCACAGAAGATGGAGCGTACAACCTGTGGTCTTTCTATCTGGACTCTTTCTTTAGTTTTCAAGGCTTGAACATGTCATAGTATATGTCCTTCTCCATTCTCTTTGATTTCCTAATAAAATTCCACCAAAGGGATATACCATCTTCTGTCTAGCCATCCTTGAGGCAGTAGACCTTTGGGCTGCTTCCACTTTTCAGACTTCATGAATAATGTTGCTGTGTACAAGTCTTTGGGTGGAAATACATTTTCGGTTCCAAGTGCAGAGCTATTAGATTAAAAGGCAACTCTATGTTCAACTATTGGTGGAAATACCAGATTGTTGTCCAAAGTGGCTGTGGCATTTTATAATCCCACCAGCCATGGCACAAAGGTTCCAATTCCTCCACATGCCTGCCAATGCTTTGTTATTGCCCTTTTCTCTTATAATTGTGCTAATATGGGTAAAGTGGTATCTCACAGTGGCTTTAATTTGCCTTTCTGTAATGACTAATGATCTTGACGTCTTCAGATGATGAATACTTCTTCATGTGTTTGTTGACAATTTAGCTTCTTTAGAAGAATATCTCTTCAAGTCGTTTCGGTGTATTTTACTCAGATTACTGGTCTCTATATTGTAAGAGTTCTATGTGTATCCTGTACCTAAGGTCCTTGGCACAGAGGAGTTTCAAAGCCTCTCAGGTGATCCTCACATGCTCCAAGCTTGAGGACCCCTGACACAGAAAAAACCTCATGCTGCTTATGTTGTTCACTCTCTAGTATGAAAAGAAGGAAGAAAGGGAGGGAGGGAGGAAGGGAGGAAAGAAACAAGAATCAAGAAAAGAGAGGATCCCACAGCTCTCTCATTTCTAGTGCTGGCCAGCCACTACATACTCCACAATGATTCTGAGGTGCCAAGCCTCCATTTCTTTTTTCAATCAGACACTTTCCCCCACCAATGAACAGATCCCACAAATATTCTTATTTCAGCATTCTCAATTCCTTTTCAATATATTTTATCACTACATGCTAATTTTACAAAATACTGAAATTCAATGTGGTATTTCCATATCCTGTTTTGATCTTATGCATCCCCCAGTTACCACCCTACATGCCCCATCTCCTTCCTCTTGTCTAATAGTCTGTTTTTCTACTTTCCTGATCATCTGTTTTGCTTTTTGTGTTAGGTGCTACTTCAGGGAAGATAGGCAACACTTGTCTGAGTCTGGCTTATCTTGCTGAACCGGATGGTTTCTAGTTCCATCCATTTTCCTGAAAATGACATAATTTCATTCCTTACAACTGAACAATACTCCACCATGCCTGGGCACCAGGTTTGCTTTATTCCTTCATCTCCTGGCAGGCCCAGGCAGGTTCTTTATCTTGGCTGTTGTGAATTATGCTGCAATAAACATAAGTAGTATTCTCAACGTTAAAAAAAAAATTCCATCCCATCTTTTCTATTCGTGTGCACTGGATCCACAGACCAAGTGGTTCGTCTTGGTGATCCACACATGTGAACAGCATGCTTTGAACACTGGAGTTCTGGGTACAGAGACAAGTGGATGTTTGTCCTCTTGCTGCTGTCCAGAAAGGCTGGTGACAGTAGACCCACAGTCACCTGTGCCTGTCTTAAAGCCCCAGTGCAGGAGGCTCTGTTGCAAGAATTAGGGTCTTTGGCAAGCCTTGCTGGTGAATGCAGAGAAGGAACCCGCTGAGCTGAGATTCCTGAAGGGAGGAGCACCCTTGGGTGGATCCATGGGTATTGTCAGGTGACAGAAGGTCATGAAAACCTGGAACTGTCCCACCAGCCATGGGTCTCTCTCTGGTCACCTGTACTGCTTATTAGCTCTCTTCTCTATCTCGCATGTGCGCCTTCAGGGCTCCCCAGTGAACCCAAGTGTGTAGGTTCCAACTTTTGGACTCAAAACACCAGGCTTCTGACTTTTTAGAATCACTAGAAATTCTAATTGTTATACACACTTTCCTAATTTTTATATTAGTCACTAATTCAACAAAATTTCATCACACGTAACCTGGATCAAATCATGATCTAACATTTGACAAATCCAACTTGAGAGACATTTACAAAATAACTCATCTGTTTCCTTTAAAAATGTCATTTTTGTGAAAGGTGATGACAGACCAGAGAGCTATTCCAGATTAAAAGACACTGAAGAAATGTTCAACATCATTAGCCATTCAAGAGATGCAGATGAGGGGCTGGAGATTTAGCTCAGTGGTTCCAGCACCTGCCTCTCAAGTGCAAGGTCCTGAGTTCAATCCTGGTAACCACATACAATGCTGGGCATGGAGACTCACGCCCACCAACAATCAATGCCACATACCACAGTGCTGGGCGTGGTGGCTCACGCCTGTAATCCCAGCCCTCGGGAGGCAGATACAGGAGGATTGCTGAGTTCGAGGCTTGCCTGGGCTACATAGAGAGCTCAGGGCCAGCCTGAACTACAAAGTGAGACCCTGTCTCAAAAAAAAAAAAAAAAAAAAAGAGATGCAGATGAAAACAACACTGATATTCCATCTCACTCCACAAAGATTGGCTGCTATCTTGACATTAACCAGCAATAAATGATGGTGAGGCTGTAGGGAGAAAGGAACTCTTCTCCACTATCGGTGGGAATGTAGGCTGGTGCAACCACTGTGGAGATCAGTGTGGAGATACCTCAAAAAACTTGGATTAGAGATTCAATTTGACCCTGCTATTCTCCTACTAGATATGTACATGAAAGAATTAAAAGAATCATATCACAGCGACATTTGTGCACCCATGTTCATAGCAGCTCAGTTTGTAATAGCTGAATCTTGGAAACAACTCAAATACCCATCAACTGGAGGCTGGATAAAAAAGATGTGGTCCTTTTATAAAATGGAGTATTACTCTGCCATAAAGAATGATAAGTCTGAGTCATTTAGACACAAATGGACATACCCTGAGGACATACTCATAAGTGAAATAAATAAAATTTTTAGATGTTCTCTTCATCTCCCTAATCTTTCTGGAATAGGTTTACTCTCATTAAATGGAGAATCATTTGAAAGGAAGTCATAGACATCATCCTGATTACTACTAAGTGATGTGTAAATACCATTTAGATGTGTAAATACCCTATCTTTTCTCTGGTATGAGAAACTGAAGATATAAATGAGCTCTAGAGTGTATGATAGATACTGTGAAACAGGAAATAATAAAATGATAAAGGGGGTGGGGTACCTAACATGGGGAAAAATGTGATGGTTAAAAAAAGGAAACAAAGCTTACATATATATGGGGCAGGGGTTATAGGATGGACAGGGGAATGGAAAAAATTAAAATTAAATTGTGTCATATATTGGTACAAATTTTCAATCTCGATTGTGATCATGATGTGTATATAAAATGTATCAATAAAATCAACTGATTAAAAAAACAAAGTAAAATCACTAAAAAAAACAAAAAGAAACACTGAAGATGGAACACTGGTAGTGCAATCAGTTAACATGCACTACTTATATAAAAGACACTAAATATGAATGTAAACCTCACGCACTGAAAACATGTATGAATAAAATAAATAAGTTAATAAACAAACAAACTTGTCTTCCTTTAAAAGAAAAGACACTGAAGATATAGGGCCCCTGAGTACGGTGGTGACCTGGACTTACTCTGGGCACAAATGACATGGTTGGGTCTATGCATAATCTCTGAATAAGGTCTGCCAAAGAAGATGGTGGGACCATAGGAGCCATCACTGCCCAACTTTGATCACTGTACTCACTTAGTAGTAATCAGGATGATGTCTATACTTCCTTTCAAATGATTCCCCAATTAATGAGAGTACACCTATTCCAGAAAGATTAGGGAAAGGAAGAGAACATCTACAGGATCTAGGTACTTATAAATTTTCTGTAAGTATGAAGTTACATCAATACAAAAAGTTAAAAAGAAAAACACTTTCCAAGTCAAACAAAATCCATCTGCCAGCAGAATGCTGATTTGAGACGTCTGACCCCTATCCTCTTGGGACCCTCAGAAACCTTCCTAACTTCCCCTAGAGGCTCTCTCTCTTGTCTCCCAGCAAAACCTGCTAGACAGCCTGGGCACCTGGAGCAACCCTAGACAATGAACCCTAAAGCCCAAATCTCTGGGTGGGGTGAGAGTGGCTTTGGGGGAGGGTCACTTGAAAGGCCAAGGACAGAGGAGGCAGCTCTAGACACTCCACAGAGCCAGGGGCCAAAGAGCTGGTTCCCTTACCAATCATGTCCCCAGGGGATGGGTCACCAACCTCACAGACAACGGCATGGTTCTCTTCATCCTGGGCTTCTATCAGCTCAGCCAGGAAGTATTTGCCATATGTGTCCTTCAGGATGTTATCCTGGTGCATAAATATTGGCATAAGGTCATCATGGTCTTCCACCCTGTCAAGAGAAAGCCTGCAGCTCAGAATTCTTTCCTTCTCTCCGTCACTGGTCCAAGTACCAGGGACAGCAGTACCCTCCTGCCATCGGCTGGCACGGAAATGGCAGAAATGGATTTGGGATTCCAGTGACAGGGTAAGTACTGAGGGAGACCCGTGGAGGGGATGGAGGAGCTGACACTGCAGGGAAAGGAAGGAAGCGGCATCCACACTGGCAGCAGTTGTTCCAGCGGAAAGGACACGGCAGCACATCTGGGGGGATGTGCAGGGCAGCAATGGTCATGAGACAAAGGAGGAGAATTGGGGCCATGAGATCCCAACGTACCCCAAGGATCACTGCTTCTGTGATGTTGTCCCAGATCCCCTTGCACGCCCCATGATCCCTAAGCTGCTGGTGCCTGCTCTATCTAGGTCCGTCCAGGAACACAGTTAGAATGGAGGACCAGGAAGCAACACTGTGAAGGCCACTGGCACTGTCCTGTGCACCTGTCAAATGCCGGCCCAGGGTCTCTTACTCCTGAGACATCTCTGCGCTTCCCGCAAAGGGGGGTCACAAAAGCCTGCTCACCATCCTGAGGACAGCATCTCATCTTCCATGAGCAGGTGCTTACAGTGACGTCAACCACTAGTAGGTAGGTGGAGGGGTGTGTGTGTGTATGTGTGTGTGTGTGTGAAGAATCAGGCTTAGTGTTATATGGTGATACTGGCTCTTGAACTCCATTTCTTCATATTTTCCCAAATATAACATTTCTTTATTCTGGTACAATCTTTCATAAATTCAGTGCTCCTTGTTACCAGTCTAGGATGTTCTTACACTGCTTTCCTGCTACTCCTCCTACAGAATGTTCCAGATCTATGATACTTTTTCCTAGTGTATCTTATTTGCCTGCTGACCTTTATTCTATCTCTTCTTTATTTTATTACTCTGCTATTTTTCTCTTTTTGTAGTACTACGGATTGAACCCAGGGTCTTCACACTAACTTATACCCAAGGCCCTCTTTTACTTTCATTCATTTTTTAATTTGTTGAGGCAGGGTTTCACTAAGTCTGTGAATTGCCCAGAGCTGTGCTCACAGGCAGGCACTTCCACATCGGCCTGGCTATTCCCTGACCATTGTCGCTGTCCCATTTTATCATCAGCTATGTTCTCTTTGATGCTGATAGCAGGTCTATTGCGTAACCAATGTTTGTACAAAGCTCAGGAATTTGTACAGATCGTCCCGCTGCTGTTCTCCTAGGGCACTGCCATCTCCCTGCTCAGGTGCAGGATGAACGCTCTGCCCGAGACAACAGAAACAGTGGGCAGCAAAGTCAGGACAGACCTCGGTCCCTTCCACACACACAGCACACGGCTGACAACGCACTTCAAAATCTTCTGCCTTCTGGCTCCTTCTGAAAGCTGGTAGCAGAAAGCAGGAGTGGGTAAGTGTGGAGTCCTTGGCTTGAGGCCCAAGATCCTCACCCACCCAATTCCATCCCAACCTCTCCAGTTTCTGCTGGGACAACCCTAGTTCTACCAATGCCCAACTCCTCAAACCTAAATGCTTTCCACTGTGACCTCAGGCTATCTGGATGTTCTGGGTCAAGACCGTCACCTCTCATGATGCAGGCTCAGCTGCTGGAACGACACTGGCTTCCTGTCAGAACAGCGAGCAGCACAATGGAAGAAAAGTGCACCTGAAAGCCCAGCTCTGCACTCTGTAAAACCTAAGCTGGGGTGAGAGCCAGTCCAGTCCTGGGTACAAAGGGCTGAGCACACACGGAAGAGACCACCAAGGGATCATCTGTGACTCTTGGGGCCACATAAGGAATTCCTCACATACACGAGGCCTGGGTTCCAGCCCCAGCATAGAGAAGGGGCGTAATTCCAATGCTTAAAACAAGGTAGGCCCGGTACTACTTGAGCTAAATCCCCAGCCCTTCCAATGCTTAAAACAATAACCTATAGTAGTATCGCCGAAGAATCACAGCCACGTACTGAAGACTCTAAAAAGCGCTGTGCTAGCAAGTATATAAGCTTTTTAATGCTCCTCTCAAACACTGGCCTGTAGGTGTCAGGTCTACACTTGCCATAGAGGAGGCAGCGCAGGCAAGGGTCGTCATGCCAAAAACATCCTCCTTATTCTGACCCACCTGATGTCAACACCCTCTGGGAGGAGAGACAGCTGGGGTGTCTTTCCAGACAGCATAGATGTTTGTGTTTCTGTTTACTGTCACTCTGACTCTGATGTGATTGCCACTGATGGCCTCAGTCTGTCATGTGGGGCATCGTGGGGTCCTCAGTGTGTCTCAGGAGTGGTCCTTGCCTCTTGACAGTGTGCGCTATTCACTTGTGACCACTTTGAGAATGACCTGTGATCCTTACCAGAAATGCACCAGAGCCTCACTGAATGCTCTCTGGAAAAGATTAGAGCAAAACTGATACAGCACAGAGGCTATAGACCAAGCTGGGAACCACCTGCCTGGGTCTCTATTCTGCCTCCATTACACAGGAGCTGCAACTCTGGGTCTAGCATCTGACCTCTCTGGCCACTGTTCTTACATCTGTCATGAAAACAGGAAGGGTGAAGCTGAGCACCTGTGTGAGCAACCCTCACTCTAGCACAAGTATCACTAAGGGAGGAAGGGCCGCCAAACACACTTGGAGCATGCTCCTCACTGGGCAGATGGGTGAGACATTCTATAAGCAGCAGCCTGGGCACTGCCCTGACCTGCTGCCGTAACTGTCAACAATGCCACCATCACTAACCTTTCTTGCTCTCTTACTTGGAAACATTAGCAAGGTGCCCCATAGGGGAGGGGCATGGACTTTTTTACCTCCTCCATCTTTCCATCCTCATCAATAGCAGTAGCATGACTCAATGGATTATTGTCCCGAGAGGGGAATCTTGCCATCTTCCCCCCTTTTTAGTTTCCATTCTGTCTACTGCTCCGACTGTCTGCCTGTTCAAGGGTCACCTCTACCACACCCTCAGGGACTCCTCCTAGGCTGTCTTCCCAAGAACCCAAAGTGTGACTAAAACATACAGTGAATATTTATTTATTTTTTTGAGACAGGGTCTCGCTTTGCAGTTCAGGCTGGCCCTGAGCTCACTATGTAGCCCAGGCAAGCCTGGAACTCAGCAATCCTCCTGCCTCTGCCTCCCGAGTGCTGGGATGACAGGTGTGAGCCACCATGGCCGGCACTGTGGTATGTGGTATTGATGGCTGGTGGGCGTGAGTCACCATGCCCAGCATTGTATGTGGTTACCGGGATTGAACTCAGGGCCTTATACTTACAAGGCAGGTGCCGGAACCACTGAGCTAAATCTCTGGCCCTGAATGTTTAATTTTTAAAAATTTATTATGGTAAAAGAAACATTGCTATTAACCTCCATCAAAATAACAAAAGATTCCCCCTGGCTTTGAACACACTTCTCCCATCATTTTCACCAAGTCCTGAAGCAGTTCCAGAAATCCTCTTACACAACTGTCTTTATGATGAATGATCAACAATGGTCAATGCTGCTGCCAAGTGTCATCCAATGGAAAAAGGTGGGCTCATGAAAACGTGAAGCTGAGTCCTTGTCCATCTTATGCACTAGCTCTGGCATCACGTGACTTCTGGCTCTTTCCCAAAGTCAAAATGGCCATGAAAGGTAAACATTTTCAACTTATTTAAGACATTGAGACAGCCACCATAGCAAAACTAAAGACACTCGGGAAAATGGACTTCCAGACCTGCTTCACAAAGTGGTAAGATTCATGGGATAACTGTGTTGGAAGTCAGAGGGAAGATTTTAAGGAGGATTTATGGCAATGTGTCTTTCATCATGCAAAAATTTTAAGAAACTGTGTTTTTAAAATTATAACTCTATTGTTCAGTTCTGGTACTAATTTCTTACAACCAAGGGGTGGCATCTTCCTGACCAGAAACCATGCCTTATGGGGATAGACAGGAAAGGATTTCTGTAGCAATTCTATCACATGCATTGCAGCAGTGACAACCAACCAGGACCAGACCTGACCTTTTGCCCAGACCTCACCAATGGCCCAGAGACGCTGACTACATGGAATGGGAGGGGTGTAACTGCTTAGCCCAAATGGGGTCTTCTGAAAGTCTGAACCTCAGGCCCATGCTTAGCCTTTCAGCTTTACCAACCAAGAAACCAGCCAGGTTCCTTCAGTACTAAACCTTGGGAAAGAAAGGACAAGGTACAATATGGAAATGAAGGTTTTGTAAACAAAGAGGTAAAGAGGGGTTGAAGGGAAGGGAAAGGAATGGGAAAAAAGGAAGCAAGACATATCATGTACAGGTATTAATTTTCTATGATGAATGCTACCATTATGTGTATCTAAAATGTACTGAGAAAAATTTTAAAAGTACTTAGTGTTGGCCCCTCCTCTCCAAAGGGATAAGACAAGGAAAACTGTGCATATACTACTTAATGGTACAAATGAGAGTCTTCAGGCCACTCTTGCTACAGAAACCCTTGGTGACCCACACCCTTCTTGTGATCCCTCAGAATCTCAGCTAAACAATTCATTTCCCAAGTAACCTGCAAGAGGAACTGCTGCTAACAGGGAGCAGCTTTTTTCTCTAGAAAGAGTCCTTCATGCTTGTGCGCACACATACACACACACACACACACACACACAAGGACTGTAGAAGAGCCAACAAGTCTGCTTTTGGACATTTAAAAACATAAAAGTTGCATCAATGCTCATTAACAGCATAATTATTTTAGATAGTGAGCAAGGAACTCAATATCCCTGTCATTTTCAGGGGCTTGAGACACCACACACACAGGGGAATTCCACATTCAACTGTATGTCCTGAGTTTTACTTATATGATAGAAAATGGCACTCTATGGATATAAAAATCAGGACCCAAGCTCCTTATTAGCAAAATTATCCATGATCAGACCACAATACTCATTCTTCTGGAAAAGTAAGAGAAAAGCATCAAATCTTAGCATTCCAAAGTCTCTCCCCCAAGCCCTTCCCTAGAACAGAGAGGCACTGGATCTGTCAGATGCATTCCTTGGGGTAATAGATAATTTACAGTCTTGCATCAGCACAAGTGCTAATGATAAAGTATGACATCAGCCTCCCAGTGTCAAATGGCATATGACAAAGTGCAGCACCACAAACACAAAACACACCAGCTGTGGAAACTGTTCATGCACCAAAGCGTTTCAATGCAGGTGTTCTGAAGCAGGGAGTCCCATGTGCCCGGCTGGCTGAGGACAGTCACCATGAGCCAGGCATCGCAGGGCCACAGACCAACTGCCACTTACTCACATGCTACATGGCACTCCATGGGGACAAGTGCATGGGCGTTTATGGTCTCTCAGCACCAAGTATGATGACACTAACACAGCTCCCTTATGTCTTCTATTCAGAATGTGGCTTGGAGCAGGTGGCCACATATTTGTCAAGGAATCAAGTATAGGACATTTTATTTTAACTTGTTTGGAGGAAACAAAATCCATCTCACAACTAATGACCACCTCTTTGTCAGAAGTCCACAGAAAATTGGGCCTGTAAAAGTACGCCTCATGAAAACAGAGTCCAGGCCTTAAAATCAAACAGCTACTGTGGGACACTTCTCTCAACCCAGGATGTGACGGAACTACGGATGGCTTTGATGGCTCCTACTGCCTTCCTGGAAGGTGACAAGGACAAATTTACCCACCACCTCCGTGTATCACTGTATCAGTGTATCAGGCTCCTCTTTCCTATCTGACAGCATTTTCCACACCAGAGAGGATCTGCATATCATCAGCTAGACTTAAAAACCTATCGCTGGGAAAGGAACTCTGCTGTCACTTTAAGTTACCAACATATCAAGTGCGCGTGTCTGTGTGTGTGTGTGTGCATGCATGCGTGCATATATATATTCAGTACCAGGGGTCGAACTCCGGCCCTTGTGCGTCCAAGGTTGGCACAGTAACACTTGAGCTAAATCCCCAGCCCACGTATGTGTATATTTTAAGAAACCACCGAAGAAAGAGAAAACGTCATAGAGAAGCCAGTTTAGCGGTAGTGCTAAAGAATGCATTGTTCCGGTCACACCTTCTTTTGCCATGAACACTGCCAACACAGGCAAGAGAACCCAGCTGGGTGTTTCTTTTCATTCACACATGGAAGACAAAGTGCCTTTTTCTTTCCAAGATCTCTTGTGCCCTCTAGTGGTCTTCCTTAGGAAAATGAAATCCATCATTTTGGAACTTTAGGGATACTTTAGAATATTCCTAACTTAAACAGTGAAATATTCATCCTTATGAAATTGCCCAAAAGTCAAATTTAAGTGAGTTTCTAAAGCATGAAACTATCAAATGTTTCATAAAATGAATCACAATAAGAGAAAAAAATAGCATTTAAAAAACATCAATCTTACATCTTAAATAACTATTTTTTTTCTTATTTTTAATTTTTTATTGTCCTTTGAAAATTAACATAATAATTATATATATTTATGGAACAACTTGGTATATATATATATATGCAGTGTATATTGATCAAATCAAGGCAATTAACATTTTCATTTCTTTAAATATTTAATATTGTTTTGGGAGCCTCTTAATTACCCTCTTCTAATAAAGAATTAATTTTTCTTTCATATATTTTTAGAAAGCAATAATATTGAGCCAATATGGTTAACCACTGTTATCCACACACACAAAACCATCAGTGTTCCATAAAGGAAGATTTTAGTTATTTTCATCCAGGGCTGACAGCATATAATCGTTTCCTTGGCTAAATCTTTCTCCATTCCCATGAGGACTTAAAAGATGGGTGTTGCTCAGAAAGACCAAGCAAATAGTTGCTAAATATGCAGACATCAAAAATCTGCGACCCATGATTAATTAAGCCCACAATAGATTTTTAAAGGTGTATCAGAAGCAGCTATGCTTTACTTCAGACATAATGAAAAATACAGAAGAGTAACTTCATTAATGACTGTCTAAATAGGCAGATTACAGCATAATTTTCCACATGGCTAAATCAAAGAAATGCGACAGGGGATTACGGCGCTAATTCATTGGTTCTGAATATGTTGCTAGTTAAATGGCGGAAGGATAATTACATCCCCAAGCCCTTCACTGGTTTAGTATGTTAAGAATGGTGTCCTTCACCATTAATTATCAGAACAAGCAACTACTGATGAACCAGATGTCAAAAAATAAACATGGGGGATACTGAGTGTGATCATGATGTGTATGCACAATGTACCAATAAAGATAAAAATTTAAAAAAAATAAACACGGGGGGGGGAGTGAGGTAGGAGGCACCCACAAGGTACGCTTCCACATCCACATGCCATTCTGAAAGTCCTTTGTCATACAGCATTAAGAAGGAGACAGCTACGTAAGTGAACTTCTATCCTCACAAGCACCAAAACTATCCAGAACATTTTTAGTAGAGGGTTGTTCAGTGTGTCACACCTCCACCTACTGTAGCAAAGGCACTGGCTGTCAGAATGTAATAATTTCTATCTGAACTCACTACCATGCATTTAAGTCCCTTCCTCATTCCACTCTATTCTTTGCATCAAGATGGCAACACTGCTGTGATTTGTTTCTGGATTTACTAGGGGCTGGGCAGGTGGGACATTCAGCCATCAGAGGCTGTACAAGTAAGACCTCTGGCTGCGGAACCAGCAAGTGCATTTCAAGCTTCACAGGCCCTGACCACCTTTAGGGCACAGTCCCACTGAGTTTTCAAGCCAACAGGAAAAAGAAAGTCAGAAAGGAAGGATGGGGGGGGAGTCACAGGGGGTGGGGATGACAAATCAGAGCCATCAGTTGCCATATGCCAGTTACTGGAACCAGGCACTGGGCTAGCACCTCTGATACATCACTCCTGTGACCTACACGATGAATGGTAAGTGGGATGTCAGTGACTGAAATAACAAAAAAAGTGAAAGAAATGAATTATTTTGGCATGGGCTGCTTCTGTACTGTGCCATTGTCAATACCAGATTTAGATAACAACTGGCACAGTTTATATCTGGATGTCCCCACCAGAGCTTCACATTCTTAGAGGTGGGGTTTGGGGGAGGGGACTGGATTATGGGGGCCCCTGCTGGCTTGGTGTTGGGAGGTGAGGCCTGGTCAGAAGAGTCAGTTACTGGGGGTATGCTTGGAGGGGTGCATCTTCCACCCTGTTCCTTCTTTCCCTCTCTGCATCAGGGCCACCATGAGGTGAGCAGCTCTCCTCCACCAGTCCCTTCCACCATACTTTCCTACTTTGGGGCCAGCCAATGAAGGACTGAAAATGTGAGCCAAATAAATCTCTCCTCCTTCAAGTTGTCTCAATGATAGAAGAGTGACTAAATTGAGTTTCTATTACGATATAGTCTTGCTGAATACCTATGTTGAAAATATTTAAGCCTTAACATTTCTCAAGAAAATGATAATTTTCCAAGCAGGGAAATCCAAACAGGGTATATGAGCTAAGAGTTAAGAAAATACTTTTGGATGGGGCCGGAGATTTAGCTCAGTGGTTCTGGTGCCTGCCTCACAAGCGCAAAGTCCTGAGTTCGATCCTGGATAACCACATACAATGCTGGGCGTGGTGACTCATGCCCACCAGCCATCAATACCACATACCACAGTGCCGGGCGTGGTGGCTCACACCTGTAATCCCAACACTCGGGAGGCAGAGGCAGAAGGATTGCTGAGTTCCAGGCTTGCCTGGGCTACATAGTGAGCTCAGGGCCAGCCTGAACTACAAAGCGAGACCCTGTCTCAAAAAAAACAAAAGAAAATACTTTTGGAAATTTTTCCTACCTTCTTACAGTAACTAACTCTCCCATTCTGGTCCAGCCCTAAAAAATTGGCTATGCTAGGCATAGTAGCATATGCCTATAATCCCAGCACTTGGGAAACTGAGGAAGGAGAATTGCTGAAAGTCTGGGGCCAGCCCGGGCTACATAGTGAATTTAAGACCAATCTGAACTATACAGTGGAGAGAGAGAGAGAGAGAGAGAGAGAGAGAGAGAGAGAGAGAGAGAGAGAGAGAGAGAAGGAAAAATGAATTGTCTATACTGCAGACATATTTAATCATCCATTAGAAAATAGAAATTTTTGAGTTAGAAATTATCTTTAAATTCAAGTATTTTATTCATTTAAATGAATCCTACAAAACAGCAGGCAAACGCACACATTCAAATATTTGGATAAATATCATTTGAAATAACAAAATACTGTTTTGGTTTAGCAGATTAATAATAAATGAAAATATCCAGAATTATTGAAGGTACAATGGAAAACAAATTCCACTGGCTGGAATATAAACCAAAATGGTACTTTCATGGAATAATTTGGTAGCATTTAGTTCCAAATCCTAGTTTCTGTCAATATCTTGAATATTTTTTACCTAGAAATTCTACTTCTATGCATCTGTACTACAAGAAAAAAAGTATGAGTTCTTGATATATTACAAGGTGGTGTGCTGTCTGTGTGTTATTTGTTATTTTAAAAAGCTGAAAACAACTTAAATTTCCATAAACAAGGAATAACTAAATTAAGAACTGAATGAATTACATTAGAGCCATCTGATGGTCAGGCCATTGTAGTCATTAAAAAGAATACAATTCATCTCTGAAGAGATGAGCTGCCTGCTAAGTGAAAAATACAATTAACAGGAGACAAAATCACAGCACTGTGTATATACGTGTGCTACACAGACAGAGAGAGCGTGCGCACATGCACACTCGTAGGTATGTGTCTGGGTGTACATACACAGCGAGTCAGCTTTCAGCATCCCTGTTAAGACTGTTTCTGGGACACTCAGCAAATACTGAAACGTGAGACCGGCCAGGACGCCTGTGTGAGTTGGCATAGTGTTTACACTTAGCCTTCTCACCCTTCTGTATACTTTAAACCATCTCCACGTTCCTTACAACATGCAATACAATGTACACACTATGTACAGAGTTGTTATACTATATTGTTTAAACAATATGAGAAGACAAAATTCTGTACGTGTCAGTACAAATGCAGTTTTTCCCAAGTATTTTTGATCTGCACTTAGCCAAACTCATAGACACAGAGCTGTGGACATTTGAGCCGATAATCTCTGTTTCTGTGTGGTTAATTACATGCTCACACAGAATGGATGAGTACTTGTTACTGTTCAAAGTTTTGTGATTTAAGAAGATGATTCAGCACTGGGCTTGGGGGCAAACAACTACTCTAATTCTACCACAGGGAGGCTATGGCAGGAGGATCACTGTGAATTTGAGACTGGTTAGGTCTACATAGTGAGTTCAGCCTGACGTGCATTATAAGAACTTACCCCCTCCCCAATTACTTTTCTTTCCTTTTGTCAATGAACCCATCTCCCAAAATAAATAGTAAATGGTGAGGGGGAAAAGATTTTAAAATGAAATTAAAGTAAAAGTTTTGCAACTGTTGGACTATTTACAAATTCTTAAGTAATTAATTCATACAGATTTCTCATGATAAAAAAGACTGCCCGCTTGTGAATACTTTTAAAATAAAACCTTTCAAGAATGTACTTTCCTGCAGGGCAGAGGGCATGTTTGCCTCCACCGCACTAACAAAAGAAACTAGGATGCAGGCTTAAAAAAGTGTGAGGGAGTCAATTAAAAATGTTCTTTTGCTCACAAAATTCATTTCCTTCAGAATGCCTTTGGCTCGCATTAGAATTTGTACGATTATCAAAAGGGTTCTATAAGGGGAGGATGATAATCTATTGAGCTATTAATAAAGAGAAAGTAAAGAAAATCGTTTCCTGAGAGGAGCTGTCTAATTAGATAATTTACATCTGAAGTTAGTGCGTTCCCGGTGACCCCGGGGCGCGCAATGCCTGGCTCCTGACTAAATGCACTGCTCCTCATGGAGAGTAAAGATGGAATCGTGTCGTACTGTTCATGTGGCGCTGGGCATTTGCGGGTGACTCTCATGTCACTTTCTCTCCTTTCTTTACTGCCGAGTGTCAGAGAGCAGCGGCTCTTTCCACCTTTGCACCGTTTTTATTCCCCCCAGCACAGTGTGACCTGCACACTGAGAATCCAATGCACTGCGCAAGCTGCCAGCGGGAGGGCACTGGTGACAGCGGCCGAAGCCTGAGGGGTGAGCCTGAGAGGAAACTGAGGCCCAGGTCCTGGGGAAGGGAGAGTGTAGGGCTGTGAGGCCAAGAGGAGAAGTGACACAGGCTGAACCGTCCAGGCCAGCAGGCAGCTCCTCCTCTCACTCACAGCTCGTCTGAATTTTCAACAAACACAGAAGCACTCATGTTGTCAATTTTTTTCTAAGTAAGTTTTGGTAGTTTGTGCTGCTCAAGGAGTTGGTGGATTTTATTGAATTGTTTGGTCTTACCCCTGTAGAAGCGTTCGCACATCCCTTACGGTCCCTCTGCCGTCTGGGCCCTCTATGGGGACCACCCCTTCTAGTCCTCTTTTCTGTTGGACATTTTGCACAATCTTAGCTCATCTGCAGCTTTTTAAATTGCCAATTGTGCTTCCTTCCACACTGCAGTTTGATTTCCCTGTGTCCTTTTCTGCTTTCGCCTTTGACATCTCTCATTCTCTCCTCTCCTCCAGCTTCCTCTCTCATTACTCGAAGCTCCCTCTCCTCTCTCTGAACTCTGCCCTGACCCTTGGCTGGTTCACTCTTAAATCCCTCCCAACCCCCAACAGACAATCTTTATTTTTATCATCACCCCTCCATTGACCTATAAACTGACAACCCACGAATGTGTATTTTCAAGCCAGCTTTTCTCTCAATTTCCATTTCCTACTTTTCTGTCACTTGAAAACTGTTATTTCTCTTTTCATTGATGACATCACCATTCCCTCTTAACTTGAAAATCTTAAATCACAAGCAATGCATTCTCATCCTTCAACCTCTCTATGGAACTGGCAGCCATATGCACTTTTGCTCCAAAAAGTCTCTCTTCATCCACCCACCTGCTCCAATCTTTCCCTCGCCTGCATCTCTAGGACCTGTCGCTGGCCAGATCCAGCCAGCATCACCTCCGGACTCCTCCATGCCCCTCCTTCAGAAACCACTGGCCACAAGAAAACCAGGGTGATCCTGCCAACACACAGTCTCCCTGCTGGCTCCAGGACAGAGCCTTGGCTTCCAGTTCCACCAGTGTCCCCAGCATCAGGAAGGGCAGCCACACTCGCCTGCTAATGATCACCTCAGGTCTCTGCTACATCTTTACCTCTTCTCTGCCCTGATTCCTCCTTCCAGAACAAACTCAGAACCCACTTCTGCATAGCCTTTTTTCTCTTCAAGTAACTTCCTGACAGAAGTATAACAACATGGAAGAAAGAACACAGTCCTCACTAATAAGAGTCTGATGACTTGATGGCTGCACACATCATCAAGACACAGAACAGCACCATCACCCCAAAGTTCTCTCTCATCACTCGCAGTCACTCACTTCCTTCTTTCGCAGATACCACTGATCCGATTGCTGTCAACACTGATTACTTTCACCTGCTGTGTCTGTCGTTCCTGTGGAATCAAGAAGGCATGGTTTTGTTTCAGTATCTGCCGTTTTTTTGTTCAATATAAATTTCCTAAGGACAGACTGGTATTGTTTCTGTGTACGTAGACAGGTCATAGTGCTGAATGCAGTGACCAATCTGTGAGTGTAAACAACCTTTACTCACAGATGGACACCGCAGTGCTTTAAACACAAACTGTCTTCAAGACAGAGAGCCTGATGCCCACCCAACACAGCAATGCTGAGAGGTGGGGCTGGAGGGATGGCTGGGTCAGGAGAGTACTGACTTCGTGGAGTGATCCTTTGCTGAGTTCACATGGGTGGGTGACATGGAGGTAGGGCCTGGCTGGAGGAGGTGGGCCATCAGGGACCTGTCTTTGACAATGGCATCTTTTCTTGACCTTTTCCCCTGGCTCTGCTTCCTAGATGCCATGAGGTGATCAGCTTTCCTCTCCCAGGCCCTTCCACCATGGTTTTCCCTTGGAGCCAGCTCATCATGGACTGGAACTTTCGAAACCATGAACCCAAACAAACCTCTCCTCCTCCATATTGTGTCACTATCTATGTCAGGTATTTCATCCCAGCAATAGAAAGAGGATTAATACAAATGTTTATTAGGTTTTATTCTTTTGTGAAGAGAGGTGGTAATGAGGCCATCTTCCTCTCTCCTCTCTCTCTCTCTCTCTCTCTCTCTCTCTCCCTGCCCTTCCTTCTTCTAAACCACAGACCAGCACTGCTAATATCTTCCCCTACTTACTCCTAATTCCTGTTGTGACATATGTATTTTTGTCCTTAGCCTGCTACACTTGGTCACTCCCACAAACCATGCTTCTGTGCTGACAGAGAGGAGCCTGAGCCCTAGGCAGCCAGTTAACTCAGCCAGGGAGTGGCAGAACCCTGATGGGAATCTAGATCTCTATGGTGCCACCATCCTAAACACTTCATAACTGTAACATTGGATGCCTGGTAAATAGTAGGCTCTTAGTTTTTAAAAATGTTAGTAGGGCCGGAGGGTTAGCTCAGTGGTTCCAGCACCTGCCTCGCAAGTGCAAGGTCCTGAGTTCGATCCCCGGTAACCACATACAATGCTGGGCGTGGAGACTCACGCCCACCAGCAATCAATACCACATACCACAGTGCTGAGTGTGGTGGCTCATGCCTGTAATCCCAGCACTTGGGAGGCAGAGGCAGGAGGATTGCTGAGATCGAGGCTTGCCTGGGCTACATAGTGAGCTCAGAGCCAGCCTGAACTACAAAGCGAGACCCTGTCTCAAAAAAAAAAAAAAAAAAAAAAGTTAGTACTTTTCTAGAGAAATTCAGGACTCATCAAATATGATTATAGTTGATCCAAGACAATGCATTTATTCTTTGCCAGTAAGTAAGCAACCATTCTTATGAAGTGATTGATGGTATACTGTTTTGAAGCAGCTATTATGTTATGTTTTGCTTAAGATTCTATGAGGCTGGCTGGGAAATTCACACTTGGGGTCTCCCACAGGGGCTGCACTCAGCTGTTGCCTGAGCTGGACATCCACCCCAGCTCACCCTCAGAGCTGGTGGTTGATACTAGGACTGCTGGCCCCTGAATCCCTCAGTCACATGTGGCCAGCTCAGAACAGTCAGACCAGGAGGACAAGGCAGAAGTTTCCCAGCTTTGCAAACCCCGGAGTATCCTTTTGGCCAAGCTCTGCCGGTCACTGCAGTCACAATCTGCTCAGAGGCACACTGAAGGGTAGCATGTGCTGCCACTGATGTGGGGAGTGGCACTGTCACACTCGGGGGGCTTCTGGATGGGGAGAGTGGGGAGAGGGGGGAGAGTGGAGCCATCTTTAGAAAACACAATTTTCTACTATTCTCCCAAGACTGCTTCAGGTGGGGGCATGTGGGGAAGCTGACAGCAAAGACCTGTAGCTTGGAAAATTCCCTCTTGAGGTTCAAAACTCCCTTATTCACTATCAGGACGTAGGTGGATTTGGGGGAAAACCAAGCAGTCATTTTTAAGTTTGTTGTATTTGAGAGTTTTTTCTCTTGGTGTGGGACCTAGGATTGCATGTTCTCAGAAGCCTCTAGGAGTAATTTTATGACCATAGAACTAAGTAAGAATGATTGAAAGTCTTGCAAATTATGTCTCCAAGAGGGACACCAAGCATCTTCAAGTGTTGCCAGAACAAAGGAGAGGAAAAGTAAAGACCTTTTTTCACTACCAGGGACAGAACCCACAGCCTTTGCATTCAGCTGCATTCCACGCCTTCTCTTACTTTATGTCTAATTTTGAGACAGGATCTCACTAAGTTACTATGTTGTCCAGACTAGGCTAGGACTTGTGATCTTTCCGCCTCCACCACCCAGAGTTGTCAACTACAGTGTGTGTCACCTCTCACAAAGGTCATGGGTCACATCAGTTGTTCCTCCGACCATACCTTGCTCTGCGAATGTGCAGCTGCGGGTAGTGGTTGTGCCTGTGACACACGTACACTGTGAAGTCCTCATCGTACGTCTGACATGGCACGCTCCCCACTTCACTGAAAACAGTGATAAGAGTCGAGCCTAAACCACAGGAAGAGAGCAAACCTTTATTTTACCGAGGAATAACTTCGAGACACAGTCTGCATTCTACATAGTGTTTCAGGGGTTACAACCAAGTGTGCAAGGAGACACTAGACACTGGGAGGCCAACCCTCTTCCCATGCCAGGGCCCCCTTGTCCAGGGACAGGGACAGGAGGTGGCAGGGGCCTTACCTAGGCTCATGTAGGATGGCACTATGAGAAAGATGAAGTGTAGCTCGGGCACTGCCTTAAATACGGTCCTGGGGGCAGGAAGAGAGTGGATGGGCGTGAATGACCATCTCGGGTCCTGTACCTCACCGACACAAATGCCACCACTGAGGAAACCAGATGTCCAGAAGGCGAAAGGGCTCCCAGGCAGCTTCTGTCCTCTCTGTTCCCTGAGCTCCAAAAGGCCCCTCCCTCCTGCCCTGCGGAGGTAGGGAGAATAAAGCGCACAGGGCAGGCAGCACACCAGATTTCTGTTGATATTAACCTTTGCCCCGGCATCTGGACCATCTGGTGTGACATTACTAAGTGACTTGAAAGCTGACCCCCACTCCGAGGTCTGCACAGGCTGCCACAGACCGTGGCCATGATGCCGTGGCCCTGCCGATCACCTCTCCTAGTACCTGCCGGTCTAGGGTATCTCTCCAGCCTGTTGGGTAAGAAAGTCAGCTAGAGAGAAGGATACATGGTGGATTCTAATAATTCATTTATTTTCTTTTGAAATCATCACTGCTATTGAAGTGAAAGCTTTCCTACAACCATGAACTATAGCAAATGAAATGTCCTAAAGAATTTCACGGCAATTAAAAAATACTTTGAAACTGTCTGAATGGAGGCCTCCATGGTGTTCGCCGCCTGCAAGGCCTGCAGCACCCACCGGATAATCTCTTCACAGCAGCCCACAGAGTACTCGTCCACAGACACGAAGAGGTGCAGGAACAGTGTGTTCAGAGGCTGCGGAGAAAAAAGAGACCTGATGAAGGCTGGGTCCTCACAGAGGCCAGGTCAGAGGAGGAGCGTGGGCAGCCACAGATGCAGAGCTGCCCAGCTCTGGGGATGACATTTGATGTCTATGTGTCAAGACACGAGGTGGCCCTGGCTCTGGGCCCTGTCACCAGTCCCTTCACTGCCTTCTGTGCTCCTGGCTCAGAATTATTCAAAGACCAGGGACTGTAGATGGGGCCAGAGTGCTGCCCCTTCCTCCTGCCCCAGTGGATGGCTGTGGCCAGAGGAGCCTGCAGGGCGGTGGCATCAATTATTTGCTCCCAGTCCAGTCTTCAGGGGTGCCTGCACCAAGCAAGACGATCATCCTTCCCTGGGGCTCCCGGGGCAGCAGCTGCCGCTTTGTTCACAGGACGTGAGGGGCAAAGGCTGTGCTGAAACTGAGGAGGGGGGCAGATGCCGCAGTCGGAATCCAAAGCTTGCTTTGTTCAACATTCCGGGAGACAGAATCAAATACTGCTCTTGGAATCCAGAAAATCTGGGAGCTGAAAACTAAGGGTACTGAGATTCTGTTATGATTTTTGTGCTCGATACCCAAGGTTTTAAAGAGCTTCATTCTATAACTTTTGAGGATCATTTCACCCACCTAAATAATGACTAGCTGTACTGTACAGGCACATGTCAGACACTTGGGTTTATATGTAAATCTTCCAATGATAGAAATGGTACAAATGGGAGGCTTCTGACTGGTAAGTCAGCTATGTGTGTGTGTACACGTGTGCGTGTGTGCACATGTACACACATGTGCATGTATATTTCTTGTTTTCTGAGTACTTCTGTCCTTCTGGATGGTGGGACTAATTCCCAGACTTCTGCAGGTCTCAGTGGTGTTTGTATACAAACTATTCGCCCTCCAGATAACTCACAGTCCTAACCCACAGGAGACACTGGAGACTGGGAGGCCAACCCTCTTCCTACCCCAGGATCCCCTTGTCCAGGGACAGGGACAAGAAGTGGCAGCGGCCTTACCTAGGCTCATGTAGGATGGCACTATGGGAAAGATGAGGTGCACACTACTACCTAAGCAGTGGTCAGGCCATGTGTGTTACAGAACAGTGACAAGGAAAAACATCTGTATGTGTTCAGCTCAGATAAATTTTTAAAACTATTTACATCCAAAGTGATTCAATTTTGGGACCTGGGATGAAGACCCAACCCACGGACACAAGAGATGGCTGTGGTTTCCAGGCAACTTTAGATCATCGTTGCACATCTGTGTGTCTTGTCCACTCCCCTTGGATGTGTAGCTAGCTGCGCTTAGAAGGAGCCGTAATAGCAGTTGCCAGAGTACAGCAAGAGGATACTCAAAACTCCCCAAAGGCCAACAACACAAAACCCCGGCCCAGATAACAATAACAACAGCAGGTCCTGGAGCCCTTTCTGTGCGTTAACCCAATCATCTCACCACAACCTTCTTCGACACCTGAACAGGGCAAGTCTTGCATGGTGTTGCATGCTGGTTCCCAAATTCTCCCTCCAGCAGAGATACTATAATTAAGATGAGTGTGGTAAAGCACGCTATAATCCTAGCACTCTGGGAGGCTGAGACAAGAAGATCAAAAGTTAATGAAAGATTTGCCCTAGTGGCGGCAGCAGCGGAGGTGGAAGGAGGCCTGCATACCGGCCCGCTCCACCCCGAGCGGCACAGACAACTCGACTGCTCTGGGCACCATTCTGTCCCTGGAGGCAGCAGCGGTAGAGGAGGAAGGAGGCCTGCACACCTGCCCGCTCCACCCCGAGCGGCACAGACGATTCGGCTGCTCTGGGTGCCATTCCGTTCCTGGAGGCGGCGGCAGCAAACTGAGGCCTGCACACCGGCCCGCTCCACCCCAAGCCAGCGCAGACGACTCGACTACCCCAGGTGCCAGTTGTTCCTGGTGGTGGCGGCGGAGGACTGAGGCCAGCCCACCAGCCCACTCCAGCCAGGAGCTGTGCAGTGAGGAGTCAGGTACAGACCCCGGGCCCCATCCCCACCACTGAGGATTGAGGCCTGCCGGCCGGCCCCAACCCCATCCCAGAGCTGCATTGTGAGGACCCAGGTCCAAGAGGAGCCGGAGCCATTTCCTGTGTCCCTCCACACTGCAGCCGCGCTGAGAGACCAGGCAAGATAAAAATAAAAGGGGGGGGTCTAGCTTCTACTTTGCCATCTACTCCTGGATCCCTCTACTCACCTCTTGACCCCACACCCTCTCCTATCTTCTTGTCAGAAACAATACCCAGAAGTAAAAGACTCTTAGGTTGCCCTATTTCTTCTCCTATACTACTATAAGAAGGTGTACAAAGTCTCCAATGGTCTTACAGCATACAGTTGGTACTGTTTTATATACAGCCTTTTATCTGCTATTACCCGCTGGCATATATGAGGTTCTAGAGTATAGGTGATCTTTGTAAATCTGCTAAACCTATTTCACTCTCTTTCTGTCCCCCTACCTCCCTGATTCCCCAGTGACCTCTTATTGCCAAAGGGTTTGGTGGGTGCATTTATGATCTACATGTTGTATACACATTGCTGATTAATTCTAAATTTTGGCATAGGGGCATAGAGGTAACTCATAAGCTCAAAGTCCCTAGAACAGGATTTAACAAAACTTTTCACTTTATTTACTGTGTTAAATACTGATATTGGTATTGATTGTATTATGGTAACACACACGATGTGATTGTTCTGCTCAAATACCTCCCATGATGTGTCAGAACTGAGAACTTTCAAGAGTCATTACAGATTCAAGGAGGACACCCCAGGAAGGTGCCACATCCAAAGAGCCCCAGATAATAGAAAGAAAGAGACCTGCAACAAACATTGCCCTGTCATCAGGCAAAGAATAGCACTAGTAACAACGAAAGAGTAGAAATGAGAAAATATACAAAAAACCAGACACAAAGAT
>PVIC010005528.1:0-57207 GCA_004025085.1 Thryonomys swinderianus
GGCTGGCCCTGAGCTCACTATGGTGCCCAGGCAAGCCGCCGCGAACTCAGCAATCCTCCCGTCTCTGCCTCCCGAGTGCTGGGATTACAGGCGTGAGCCACCACGCCCAGCATTATATGTGGTAACCGGGGATCGAACTCAGGTCCTTACGCTTGCGAGGCAGGCGCCGGAACCACTGAGCTAACCCTCCGGCCCGGGAGAACTGAATTTTTACAACCAGTTGTTTCCTTTGTCATCCCGGGTATGCTTTGTATTTAACAATATTATCTTGCCACAGGCTTCAAAGGACGGCCAAGGACCATGGCAGTCGCAGCAGTGGGAAGCCCTGGGAACTTGGGCTTCTCAGGCTCTAGGACTTTGGAGGGGCTCTGCTTGGGCCTTGTGCATGAACAGGGATCCGTGGAGAGAAGCCCCGGGGGGGCCTGGGTTCCGGGCTGCTCACACAGGATTTGCTGCATTCAGTACCAACTCCTCCTCCTCCGATGCTGCCCAACACAACTGAGATCAGGATCAACCTTCACTCCACCGAGAACCAGCAGACAACCAGGTCGTAAATAAACGCAGTGCTATTTCCCTCTGGCTGGTCAGGCCTAGCGTTGGCCTGAGCTAGGGCTGCATATACTTGGCAAAGCATTCCTCGGGCCTGGGGCCTCCAACCTCGACTTCTTCCCACTGTCTGTCTCTTCCTGCTTGTCAGCTGCCCACTAAGGCCCCACTGCCTGGCAGCAGGGCTTCTGGAAGGTGCTGGATTACCAGTGCAGAGTCAACTTGCTGTCAGGAGGCAGAGTGTGATGGAAAGGGGCTGTCACTGTGAGTGTGACTGGAAGGTTGCATCTCTCTGCTTCTAGTCTGCCATGCTGTGAGCAGCTCTTCTCCGCCAGGCCCCTCCACCATACCTTCCTACCTTGGGCGGCCAACTATGGGCTGAAACATCTACAGACTGTGAGCCAAAGTAAAATGTGCTCTTTCAACCTGCAGGTGATAAGTCTTGAGTCCCAGCACCAAGAAAATGACTAAGATGACTAAAGCAGCACTCAGCACCCTTCCTCCCTTCCTGGACTCCCTTGGGGCCGGCTGTGGGCTGCACATAGTCTTGGTGTTGGGTATCTGTCCAGGAACAAAGCTGATGATTGAAGCAGGGAGAGATGTCAGAAAATAAGTTGAACATGGAGCAGGGCCGGAGGGCACTTGCTCTGGGCCTGGGCATCCAGCTGGTTATGCCCATAGTCCCTGGCTCCAGCTGGCCCATGGTATGGAGAATATATTGCTGTACAGTGTGTGTTTGTGTACACAGGTGAACTGCATGAATTTGATCTTGGTGCAGTTGTTACTTAAAAATGAAAACAAGTCTGAAAACAAGAGCCGCAGAGGGGAGAGGAGAGTCAGGGGCTGTGCCTGTGCCCTCCCAAGTCTGGTGTAGACTGTGAGCCCAGCATAGAGGGCTGAGAAGGGGTCAGGTTGGAAGGGTCCCAGAGGGAGGGGCCTGAGCCGGGCCCACGCGTTACAGCAGAGAGGCCCACTCAGCACAAGAGCACAGAGGCTCAGTCGCCACCATACACCTGAGGAGCCTCACGGGGACCGAACCTTCCCACCTTAAGCCTGGGTTCACAGCCTCTAGCACGCAGAGAAATGTCCGTCCTTCAAGCCACTCTGCTGTCTGCTGATAGCAGCCTGCACTGCCTGAGAGAGCGCGCCCAGGGTGTGGGGACTGTAAGCACAGGGGCTGAGGAAGTCCCTCGGAGAAGGCCACGTGGCCAGCAGGGCCATCTAGAGGGACAGTGACTTGGGGTCAGTGAGCACAAAGGCCCTGAGGTCAGCCCAGAGCATCAGGCATGGAGGGAGCATGGGGGACACCTGGGGCATAGGCCGAGGACTCCAGTTTCTTCCACGGCTGCTGAGGGGAGTGGCTGACAGCTCAGAGCTGTGGCCCACCAGCTCTCGGGGCTGCGTGCAGCCTGGCGCAACGCAGCCCGGCATTTCCCCCGGCGCTGAGGCTTCCCGCCCACCACCACAGCCCCACCGGCCATGCCACCCACTTACTGAGCTCGGTGATGCTGCCCACACGTGTGGCCAGCAGGGACTGCTCAATCGTGCGGAGCTCCGACTGGCTGAACAGGGACAGCTCCCCGGGCTTGGCTGCCCGCTGCGGCTCCCGGTGCAGGTTCAGGCTGTCAGGCAGGCTCAGGACCCCTGGAAAGAGAGAGGGGGATGCTCCAGTCAGGGCTTTAGGCCACCCCAAGGACACCCACCCCAGCACCTGGAGGGCCCTGTGGGAGCTGGCCTGGGAGCCGAACTGACCTGGCTCTGGCCAGGCAAGTGCAGTTCCAAGGGACACGCAATGAGGGCTCCCTGCCTGGCGGGGACTTTGCTATCTGGAGGTGGCACTGGGGACCAAGGGTCACTGCCCCACCCCCATTTCCCAGGGCACCACCTAAGTGCCCTGAGGACAGTTGCTGCTGCTGTTGCTGCTGACTGCTTCTCTTTCTTTTCAACACAGAATCTAGATGTGTAGCCCAGGTTAGCCTAGAACCCACAGAAGTACTCCTGCCTCAGACTCCTGAAAGCTAGGATTACAGGTAAGTGCCACCATACCAAGCATACTGCTCTAGTGGCCCAGAAGATGCCCTTCTGGTAGTCAGGCTGCCCTTGCGCTCCTGGCTTTCTCTCAGAGGTGCTAAGTCAGGAGATGGAACAACCCCAGGTGCTGCGGTCACATGTATGGCCAGCACTCTGGTACTTATCTGGCTGCACCAAGGGAGTGGGGACAATGACAGATACACCCACCACGCAGTGGACATTGAGGCAACAGGGACAAGCCAGACACTGTTGTGTTAGGGGCCAAGGCAGGCATGGGACAGCGTCCACGTTGGGGCACCCTGGGTGCAGGAACAGCTGGAGCCTATGCTGGCTGTGCAGAAGCCGGCCGTGCACAGGCTGGGGCCAGGCAGAGAGCAGCTGCTGGGCCACGGCCGGGCGCAGGCAGATGGGGATCACCTCCTCCACTCAGCTGCTTGGGCCCCTCGACAAGCCCACGATAACATGGCCATGGCAGAGCTCACGGGGGAGGGCCCATCATGGAGACAGTGCGCGGCACAGGGTCTCCTCACATCAGGGAGCTAAAGCCATGTTTCTCTCAGGTTCACCTCCAGCCACTTACTTCTGGCTGACTCAAAGAACACCGCACTACCTCAGTCCACATCTTAACTGCTTCATGGTTCTGGAAAAGGTGGCCACAGCCACGTTTGCCACTGCTGTGGAGGTCATGAAAACACTGCTGTGCCAAGTGCTGGTGCACTGAGGCCTACTGTATACAGCAGGCCTGGTCCATGATATTCCTCACCACACGAGTTGTGCTCCCCGTGAACAAATGTCACAGAAAGTGTCCCTTACCGCTCCAGGCTTCTGTCTACCCATCACTGGCTCTGGTCCTCATGAAACTGGGACCCTGGGAGGTCACGAGAGGCAGTATGAGCCCCAGGGACTGTGCCAGCCCAGGCCCTGTACAGCCTGCCCGAGCCCCTCAGGGGAGCCCAGCTCTTGGGGACTCCCAAGTGGTCACAGAAGTGCCCCGTGCAGCCCAGTCACCTCCGTCTGCTCCTGGGGGCTCTGGCCACCCTGTCCCCAGCCTTATGACGCCACTGTCACGGTGATGACCACATCCACTCCTGAGAGCCCCCTGTGCACATGCCAGTCAGGACCCAGAGTGAACAGCAGCCTGGGTTTAGGATCATCAGCCCTCAGCGTGGGAGGAAGGGGGTCTTGGGGCTCAGCTGAAGAGCAGCGAGCCAGGCCGGATGTTCTGCTAATGGCGTGGGAGACTCAGGGCTCCTATGCAGGGTACATGGCAAGGCACCCAGTCTGCAGCCTCGAAGCTGCTGTGGGGCAGCCAGATGTGGGCACGGCCCAGCTGCCCTTGCCTGGTCCCAGGCCCTGCTTCTGGGGGGCAGAGGGGTGAGGAGGGGCCAGGAAACATGGGCGCACCTCAGAGCCCTTTTTGTGTTAGGAGGGCACTCCAGACCTGAGCAACATGAGAACCCGCCATGTGTGCAAACCCAGCCTGGGACTGTGTCACATTTTAGCACATACTTAATTTCCCCTGGAACTATTTTTCTTTTTAGAGAGTTACGAAACTTAAATGTGGAAATATAATTATTCCAAGACGCTTTGAGAGCAAGATTGCAGAGATTTGGGAAATCTATAATTGATCAATTATGCAAAGATTTTATACCAGGGGTTTCTTTTCTTATTTCTTCCTTCTCAATGCTCCTCATGGGACTTACTCATTCACTTGTTTTTATGTAGAAATTCTTAGGTGAATAGGAAGCCTACTCTCCTACACTAGTGTCAAGGCTGCCAGAGGTCTGGACACTTCCCAGTGGACACGGTGGGAGCCGAGGACCACACGGGCTGGGACTAAGACCTGAGTTTAATGACATAGTGAATTGTGTGGACTTTGGAGGTTACATGCCTGTAATGCTGGCACTTGTGAGGCTGAGGCAGGAGGGTCACTGTGAGTTTGAGGCCAGCCTGGGCTACATGACAAGACCCTGACTCAAAAAAACCAAAAACCAAATATGACTCAAGGCTAAAGGGAAATATGTTCCACGAGGAACAGGGGATCACAAGCCAGACCAGAGGGGGTACAGTCTCTCTGAAGCACCCTGACTTTGGGGAGTCTCATGCATCTGGTCCTCATAAGGCCCAGGAAGGGTCCTGGGCAATAAAAAGCAGTCTTTGGGTGCCAGGTGCCCACTTGATAGAGCCCCCTCTGTCCTGGCCCTGCCAGGGCCCTCCCAGGACCCTAGGGAGGGCCTGCTCCACCCCATGGATGTGCCTCGGTTTATCGGGGTCTGGTTCCCCGGCTGTGGTCTTTCCCTGATGACCTGGCCAGGCCGTGGCGGAGGAGACACAGAACCCGTGGGCCCCTCCAGGGCCAGTGGGGCCCCTGCTGGCTCCTGCCGGTGCAGACCAGTGTCCCTCCAGTTTCCACCCTGTACTACCCAGGAGTCCCAGGGAGGGAGCTGGCACCGTCCACTTGGCCCTCACGCTGCTGCTGCTGCTGCTGCTGGTGAGGGGGGCAGGTGGGAAGGGAGAGGAAGAAAAAGGGGAGGGGGGGACAGGACAAGAGCCGACTTTCCCTTTATCTCAGCTGTGGGCCAGGCCCGTGCCAGGTGCTTGACATCACATGTTAACCTCAGTGCCACACGGGGTAGGAATCAGCCTCTCTTGGAGGAATACAAGGTACCAGTAAGACCGACAGTGCCCTCGTGAGCACTGTCAGCACTCAAGGTGCCTCCGCCATGGTAGTCCTGTGTGGCCTGCTTCTTGCTGGGCACTAGGGGCCTGTGCCCTGCATGCAGGTCTTGGCACAGCAGGAAGGAGCCAAACCAAGGGAGCCAGGTCAGGCTGGATGCAGAGGCTGGTGCCATGAGCCTGGCATCCCTGGTACGGCCAGGGAACAGATGCTGCCACGCCCCACCTGCCAAGCCTGGCCTGCCCTCTGCTGAGCCACGATGCTGGATTGGGCCTGACCTGGCTGGAGGCTCCCAGTATTGCCCTCAGGGCCTTGCAGGTGCTTGGGTTGCCACCTTCTGGGCACCATAGGTTGGACACGTGGGCAGCCTGGCATTGCTCTCACTGACAACCTAAGTCAGTGAAGTTCTCTGGGGCTGAGGGCTTAGGGTCTCCACAGCCCGGACCTCTGGAGCTCTAGAATCCATGAGGTGTGAGACAGCAAACGCTCAGATTTCTTCTAGTGCTGTCAACTGGCTCAGAAAAGCCTTCTAAGAACTTAGCACTGGAAACAAACCCCAGGCTGGTAGGGTAGGGGCCCCAGTGAAGCCAAACCAGGCCAGGGCCTCACTGTCCCCCGCGGGAATGACCCGAGTACCAACATCCCCAGGAAGCCTATGAAGGAGGGAGAGGGCTCCAGCAAGTGTGGTCAGAGGTGGCTCTGCAGGTGTACCCCATGGTCCGGGTGGCAGGGGGGCAACTCGCAGTCCCTGCAGAACAGGTGGGCCACGGGTCTGTCAGCTAGTGCCCACAGGCAGGGCAGAGACCACACACGTGTCCTCAAAGCCTGGGCAAGAGTTGCCATTAGCTGAAGACCAGGGACAAATGAGGAGCAGTGGTGTCCGGGTCTGGAGGACCTGCAGCCTGGCTGGCAAGCCCGTCCTCTGGCAGCCACAGGGACACAGCCCGGCCAGACTGGGCTCGGATTCTGAGAGACGTCTGCTTTGCATCTGTTCTGGACACTGGGATGGAATGCACTGTGTTAGCACCAAACTACACCTCAGCTCTTCTCGAATTTTTAAACTTTGGCACAGGGTCTCACTAAAGGGCCCCAGATGGCCTGGTGTTTGACCCTCCTGCCTCAGCCTCCCAGAGTGCAGCAGGGTTACAGGTGCGCACAGCTGTGTCCCACTCAGTTTTGTTCAGGTTCAGGATGTCCCTGCTCCTCACTGCCCAGGCTGCAGAGCCCATTACGAGGCCCCTTGGTGCTGAGTTCCCTCCCTTGCCCTCCCCAGCTCGGGTCCATGCTCAGCACCCTCATCGCACTGCTGGGAGGGTCCACTGCCTCCCCTCCCTGCTGCCACCTCTCTGGACCCCACCCCGCCAACTCCTGAGCTCCACTCAGCCCGGCTGTGAGGCCAAAGAGGGGTTCAGAGCCTCTGTGCTGGCCTATCGTAGGCCCTCACTAGGCCTTGGGTAGCTATGGAAACAGCAGGGCCGGCCAGCTTTCAGAATCCCTGGGCTCACAGGAGCCAGGCCTTGGCCTTTGGACGGGCTCTGAAAAGCCTCGCCAGAGCCCCACACAGCAGTCACAGTCCTGGGACAGAGACGTGTGATGTACTGAAACTCAGCCTTGGCACTAACGGGTGAGAGTCGTTCAGGTCAGAAACAGTCTTTGATGTCTTGGTTAACACCGCGGCTAGGGCCAGTCAGATAATGAGGAGGCAGGGTAAGAGGAGGGTAGGGGGAGGAAGACAGCCCTGCTCCCCGTCAGATCAGGTGGCCGCACATCTTCTGCCCAGATGCTGAAATCCAAATGCAACCAGCTCTGAACCCAATACCTATCCCCTCCATTCACGGTGAGGAGCCGCCCCTGCCACGTGGTGGCACAAACAGAACCTGCTGTTACACTTGGGGGCTGTGTCAGCAAGGTGCACTGGCAGGCTGGCTTAGACTGGCCTGGCATTAGGTGGACTGGACGGTGTAGGACAAGGACATGGGAGCGCGAGCCAGAGGGCTGGCACAGTTGGTACACAGCAGGCAAGGAGTGCTGTGCATAAGAACTGCAAGGACTGGGCACAGGCAGGGTCACTGAGGGCCTGAGTGCCACGCCAAGGGCTTGGGCACCACGAAGGCAGCTAAATCCCCCCAGGAGCTGATACCAGCCCTCATCCTGTGCCCCACAAGGCCAGGAGTCACTGCTGGGCTCTGGCCAGTGCCACTAATGCAGGGGCAAGTGGCACAGTGGGCTAGAGACAGCCTCGCCCAAGCCCTCCCCACCCCTGCTGTTGGGGTCCCCTGCCTTCCTGGATGCCCACCCTGCCCACAGACCCTCCATCTCTGAGCCCAGAGCTCGGCAGCCCGGTCCCGGCCCACACCCACTGAGGCGGTCCTAGTGGAGAGATGACTGTGTGAGGCCGAAGTCGGCCCCCTTCTTTCCTAGGTCTCCCTCCCCCATTCCTATTCTGGGTGTGTTTAAAAAATTCAGCTGCTTTCAGAACATGAATTATAAAGCTGTGCTCCAATGCTGCAGTGCTGAGAAGGGAACAAAACACAGAACCCCAAGTCAACCTCTTTCCGTCCCTGCAGCTTTCCCCAGTCTCCGGCACTCAGAATTGCTGGCCTCTTGCGTAGGTCCCAGAACTTTCTGCTCCTCTCAGTAACCCACTGACTTGCTCGACAAACACTTACTGGGCCCAGACAACACACACGTGCCTAGTGGATAAGTCTGTGGGCAAAACAATGCACAACCCCTGCCTGCCCCACGGAGCCTAAGATTTCAGTGCAGGGACAGGGGCTCTGAGGTGAACACACAAACCACTAGGGATGTACCAGGATGGCAGAGGCGTGGAGGGGAACACCCCTGTGGTGCCCTCACCTATCGACACTGGGCAGTGGACTCTCATTTCACTTGATTTCCTGGCACCGCGGCAGTGTTCCCACTGGCCCTGCTTTGTGAACTACTTTTGTACGCTCTTTGCCCAGTTTTCTAATAACATTAAATTCCTACTGATTGGAAAAATTCTTTCTCTGTTAAGGAAATGAGGCCATTGCCTGGTGCCCACTAGGCCTGCAGGCTCTGGCATCTTGCCTCTGTTTCCCGAGACATTTACGCCGTTTTCCAGGTAGGTGGGTTTTCTTTAGAGACCACAGATACACACCAGTCTTTCTGTAGGATCTGCGCATAGGATTATGTCTAGAAAGCCTTTCTCCTAATCAGAATTATGAACAATTTAGCCATATTTTCTGCTGGTAATTTTAGCTTCACTGTTGATATTCAAACTGATCCCTCTATCGTAAGGCAGGACTCTAGTTTGTTTTCCCAAGTGAATAACCAGCTCTGTCTGTATCTGCTGACCAGCCCAGCTTTCCTTGCCCCAGTCTAATAAGCCCACCTGCTGACTGCCTTCTGGGCAGATGTAGATGCACCCATACCATGTCTCCTGTTCTGCCCTGGACCTGGCCTTCTCTGGGTCAGAACCAAACTGTTGATTCAGCACAGACTCAGAAATGTGTGAGAAGCAGGGAGGGCTGGGCCCAGCACTTCTTCTTTTGAAAAGATATTCTGAGGCTATTTTTAGGTATTTTCCTTTCCAGGACGAATTTTAGTTTCAATTTATTGAATCTCTAAACGATTTAATTGGTGAAGATGATCTCATTAGGAAGCAAAGATGGCCATGACCTCTATGGCGGTCAGAGTCAGCATCCACTCCCAGGATGGCTGGACGCAGCGTCTGACCCTTTCACATGCCCTTGAACAAAGGCTGCTCCTCCAACCCCTTCGATCCCAGCTTTGCCGTGTCTCACTGAGACTCACTCTCAGACACGAAGTGGATGAAAGAGCCCTGGTGAGGCTCTTGGTGGGAAAGGGAGACAGGCATGCTCAGAAGGCTGTGTGATGACCCCCAGCTCCAGAGATCAACAGGGGCCAACGAGACCAAGAGATCCCACACCAGCTGTCACAGCATCCGGTGCCAAGGACAAATTGCCACAGCTTTGAGTCGCAGCAGGATCTCTCGGAAGCATCTCAGGTGAAAGTGAGGACATTGCGCAGGAGGCTGTGTGTCTGGCTTGCTTCCAGCTAGAGATTTCCTTCTAGAACTTCTGCAGAGTAAGAGGATTATTTGTTCCCTCATGAAGGTCCCCAGGCCTGCAGGATCTTGACTCACCCACAAGAGATTAAATCACATTCAACCAAGCTCTCGTGTTAAGTATATTTAATTGTATCCTAAATCTTCAAAGACTGATTATCTTTCATTAAGCGGCCTGGTGATACGGACTTATTACTTACTTTATATGATATAGTATGGGTCCATTCACTGGAATGTTTAATAAGTTGAAATGCCCTATGGCCGGCCACACAGACTGACAGAGAGGCGCGCGCGTGCGCGTGCGTGCGTGTGTGTGTGTGTGTGTGTGTGTGTGTGTGTGTGTCTGCAGCGTTTTGAAAGCTGGCTAACTGCTGCTAACACAGCGTACATGTTAATGACACATAAAGCACAAATCTGCCACTCACAGCAATGCACGGCTATGCAGATATAAATAACTAATAGGCCTTTCACAATCTGCACAAAATACAAAGGCTACTAAATTGCCTTTAAAAAACATTAGAATCCCATTAGGCCAAATTCAGCAGCTGATTATAGAGCAAAACACCCCCCAAGAGGAATTTACATGTTCCTTTGCTGCCGCTGATAAATGGTACAGAGCCGCAGGCCTGGGGCTCAGTGGAAGCCGAAGCCAGGCTGGGAAGGATTCGTCTGGCCAGACACCAGGAGGACAACCTCGAGAAGCTTTGTATTCTGGGAGTTATATCAAGGAAACAGGAAGTCCCCGGCCCTGGGCCTCAGTGCTGGCGGACATCATTCCTAACAGCCAATGCCACTGCATGGAGCTGGATGGAAACCGCAGCTAGGGCTTGGCCCAGCTCCCTTCCCGACCCAACCCCAACCTGAGCCTGGGGCTCCTCAGCCACCACCTGGGGCTCTTGTTAACAGTTGACATCTTCTGCACCTCAAATTCTCTGTTAACATTCTGGATTTTACAATATCCTACTCTATGCACTTTAATACCATATAAATACTGTATACACAAGGAGTGTGGTCAAACTATATGGTGCATGTTTAATCAGTAAAAGGCACGGTGCCATTAATACCTCTCAAAATCATGCTCCAGCTTCGTCATACTTATCCTATTATTCTTGCCACCTTCTGAAGAGGCTCTGGGATCCTCATTTGTTTGTGGGATGTGACAGAAACTCAGTGAAGGCTGACCCCAAGTGCCACGCAATGGAAAGGCAGGCTGGTAAAATAGGGTGTGTCCTCACCTAGTTACTCACTGCACCTGCCACTGTGTGACTCCAGGCTCCTCTCCAAAGTCAAAGTGACCAAGAAAGGGCACGTTTTAAATCCACTCAGGACATCAGGGAAGCCAGGACAGCACAACTACAGACACTCAGGAGAGAGGACTCCAGAGCTGCTGCAGGAAGTGTCCAGGGCGACGGAGGAGGGCGCTCACTGTGAGGGGTCTGAGGGTCCATCAGTGATGTGCTCTTTACTGTAGCAAATTCTAAAAATTATAAAACATCCACCGTAACTTTCCATCACCCTCACATATGATGATACACTGTGCCCTTCTGAGGTCACAAACCACAGTGAGGCTCACAGGGCTGCTGGGTCCACTGTCTTCATCCCTGTGGTGCCACGCTGCCCAAGCTGAGCACAGGCTCTGTGGGGAGCACCACATAGCACTTGCTCAGTCCCACCCTGGCCCAGGAGTTGCCTTGGGGACGGGTCCCTCTGGGGAGCGGCCCTTCGGGGACAGGGTGGGGCCGGGCCAGCCCCAGCATTTCTCAGCGCTCTGTGAGCACTTGAGTGTTCTGGCCACTTGAAGGCTGAGAAATCCTGAGCTACCCACACTGCAGGTCCTGCCGCCCACCCTCACCAGTTCACCTCTGCGGCCAGAGGATCAGTGTAAAGACGAGAGGTCCATGCGGCAGGGCCTTCTGCTCCATCGCCTCCTGCTGTGGGCTGAACAGCAGCCCGAGAGACACAAGGTGCGCTGACTCCCCGGACCTGTGCTGGGAGCACCTGGTACGGAGTGCCTGTGTAGATGCTGTGAAGGATTCCCAAAACACCTCTTCCTGGACCTAGGCTGGCCCTAAACTCGATGATCCCTGTCCTCGAGGGAGAAGTTCAGCTTGGGGCCGGACAGACGTGGGCCCAGGACTCCTGCAGCCTGCAGCAGGACTTAAAGCCCCAACTCCTTGATTTCAGACCTCTGGCTTCCAGGACCAAGGGGAGACATTTCTGTTGCTTTAAGGCCTCACAGAGTTGTGGCAGTTTGTTCTGGCAGCTCCAACATGGTCGGTCACTCTGGGATTTGCAAAGCCAGGGGAACAGCTTAGAGTCCGTGAACCCCTCTCCCACACCAAAAACCTCCAGTGCTCCCGCTGCAGGAGGGTAGGAGAGATGCCCTCTCCCGGGATCGGGGCACCTGTGATTCAGCTAATCTCGCTGTCCAACCAGACTTCAGGGCAACAGCTGGGGTCAGAGTTCAAGACACGCAGCCATCAGAGGTCACCCCCATGCTGTCCCAGCACTCTGGAAGGCTGAGCCAGGATGACTGCAAGTAGGAGCCCAGACTGGACAACTAGTGACTCAGTGAGACTATCTCAAGATAAAAATTAAAATAAATAATTGAATAAAAAAGACCTGGGTTTAATCTCAGTATCACCATCAAAAAGCTGAAAAAGTTGGCAAAAGCAGCCTGGTGCTATGTGGAGCACCACCCAGGTACCAAAGAGTAAGGGGGTGCACAGGGCAGGGTCGCTCACCCAGTCCCAGCTACTGCCCAGACCCTCAGCGGAACAGTTGGCTTGGACAGCAGGTCACACAGCAAGCAGCCCCGCCCTGCAGGGCAGATTCACAGCAAACAGGGAAACCTGGGCAGGGAGCCCGGCAGCCATCAGACTGTCAGACCATCTCACACGCCCGGCCTCTGCGTCTCACACACAGCTCACACAGGTTAACCGCTGTCCACCTGCAGCATGCCTATGAACATGTGCGTGTGCCTACGTGTAACAATGCCTCTTGTACCACCTCATGCTATGGAGGAAAATGCCACCTTTTCCCCTGGGGGAAGCAGCCCAACTCACATGATCACCCATTCGGAAGCAAAGACCTCGCAGAATCCAGGCCCTCCCAGCATTCCTGAGCTCGAGGGGCATCCATGTTCTGGGGATACCCAGATGTCCCCAGAGCCGTCTGCTCTCCTGGGTGGGGTTCTGGGGAAGGGACTAGAGCGTGACCTCAGCATGACGTGGGGAGGTGAAGCCTGGCGGGAGCTGGGTCTCTGGGGTGTGACCCCCAGGGGCCATCTTCCTCCTCCTCCTCCCTGGGCCTCCTGTCGTTCCCCCCCCCCCACCTCCGCCAGGCCAGTCTGCCCTGGAGCCCGCTGACTGCCCGAAACCTCTACAAACGGAGCCAAAGTGAACCTCTCTTTCAATTGTGGGTGTGGAGTTCTGTGTCTCAGAGCAGAAAGTGACTAACAAAGTTCCTTGTTAAATGCTTGATTGTAGAGACCAGAAAATGGGTCCAGAGAAGGTCCTAACCATCCTGGGGTCCCACAGGGTTGGAAAGCCCCTTCCAGTGCCAGGCAGGAGTTACCAGTTTTCCAATAACCGGAACGCAGTATTATGCTCCTGTTGCTTTCGGTTGGCAAAGTAACACTTCCCAAAGCTGCTCAGGTTCTGGTCGCTCCATCACTGTAGTAGCTTGTTACACGCACAGGGAATGGAGGGGGGATGGAATGAGGGCTGCAGACACCTGACTTAAACAGGGATTGTCCAGGGGACTCAGTGTAACAGCAAGGGGCATAAACATGACGGAGTGACCACTTGAGACATGCCCCTCAGTCGTCCCAGGTGTCAGGGACCGGAGGGGTACAGGCTGTGGACCCTGGCACCCCCAGACCTGGAGGAGACAGGAGATGCTCTTCCCTGGAACCGGCACTAGCACCTGAGCTCCGTGGGCCCTCACGGCACTAGCTGTGAGCTCCAGGACTGTCAGGGCTGCACTGACAACCCTGGCTGTCTGTCTGTCACGGTGGTCACAGGATGCCAGACCCCCTGGGGCTGGCCCAGGCTCTCAGCCTCTACCGCTCTGAAATGCTCACCACTCTTCTCAACTTACCACTCGGCTCTGAGCTCAGACTAGTACAAAAAGTGAGAGATGCCCACAGAAGGCCCTGGCAGCACTCTCTCCAATCCTGCAGACGCCCTCCGCCTCTGGTCGCCGCCCTGGACCTTTTGTTTGCGAGTTCTGCTGAGGACAGGAGTCCAGGCACTGCACCTGGTGCAGGACAGACCCTGAGCATAGGCCCTCCCTTCCTCCAGCTCCTAGATGTGGCGCTGTCCCCAGTGGAAGGTCTGCCTCTTCTCCAGGACCCGCCCAAGCCTCTGGCAGCTCCGTCTCTGACAGAGCAGGCCTGAGGCCAGCTGCTCTTGGCCTTTCTCAGGGAGAACTATGGACGGAAGGGGTCCCTGGGGCTCCACCCAGGCTTTTCTCCCGACTGCAGCCCTAAGGGCGAGCGGCTTTCAGTCTGTCTCCTGGTGCTCGGATCCTCCCCAGCTCCAGCACTGGGGACCTCATGACACACAGTCCTGTGAGGCTGGCCCAGTGCTGCAGGCCACTGGCCTGTTCACAGAGTTAACAAACAGGCCAAGCAATCAGCAAGTGGCTCCCCTGGCTGCCCCCAAGGTGCCAGCATGAAGGACTTCATTTTTCTTTGGTTCTGTTAAGTGAGAGTTTTCTGTCTCCTTCAGGGCACCGTAACTCAGTCTAGAGAGGGACACAGTTTCCATGGGAGGAGGGATGGGGGCACAATCAGCAGCCCAGGGCCACAGGGAACATGTGGGCTTGGCCAAGGCACCTTACAAGGGCACCAGCACTAGGAGAGGGCCAGTGCCAGCCTCAGAGTGGGGAGTAGCCCAGGGAGGCCCTGTCCTCTGCCTTCTTGGCGAAACTTCCCCTGCTGCCCTGTCCCGCGATGTGCAGCTGTGAAGAAATCATGCAGCTTCTCTGAGCCACAGGCAGTCAAAGGTCATGCGAGGGCTCCAGGGAGCATGCTGGGGACCCAGGCTGGGCCCTGGGGATGTCCATGATCATCTATGGCTTGAAGCCATGGGAGTTGGGAGGAGGTGGTCAGTGCTGTGTTGGGCCTGGCTGGCCACAGAAGGTTCCGGTGGAGGCCCTGTGGGGTGTGTGTGTGCGCGCGCGCGTGTACCCAGGGCCAGGTGCCTGTTTCCCCAGATGTGCAGCTGCACATTGAGACCCTGCCCCACACCAGTGGAAGAGTCCCCAAATCAGGAGGTGGGGAAGCCATGTGCAGTGCTGAATTAATGGTGCTTTCTGCAAAATTCCTCCTTGGTCACAGCTCTGTCCGCAATAGGGTGGAAAATTTTTCTTTTGAAACTATCAAGAGGGGAAATGAATATATAAACAATGTCCTGTTCTGGGCTGTTGCCCCTGGTGGGACGGGGGTGCTGCAGAGGTGGAAAAGAGCCGACCCCAGCTGACAAAGCTACCTCCCCAGGGCTGGGCCTGTGTCTGGGCTCGCATTGGGCCGGGGTATCTGCCAGCGCTGACCGTGCATCGCTCCCATCAGCGCGTCTTCTTGGGGCCTCGGCTGCGGCAGCCTGAGCCTCGTGGGGCTTTCTCAGGTGGCCCACACCTGACAGGTTTGCGTGTGGGGAGCACGGGCTGCAGACCAGTGCTGGGTTCAGCTCCAGCTCTGGCCCCTGCAGTGTGGCGGTTGGGAGCTGCGCCCCAGGCCTGTTTCCCCAGGAGAACTGAACACACTCAAGGGCCACTCGGGAGGACGCACGCACACAACTAGAAAGGCAGGAGGTCGCGGAAGAGTCCCCGGCCGGCACTTTCCTGCACAGACTCAGTTACTTCTGCCTGGCGCAGCCCATGGGTTTTGATGGTAGTGCCCTGGAATCGGGAGGATCCCTGCTGCCACCTTTGCAGGCGCTGAAAACATTTCAGGGTAAGAGATGCGTGCAGTCACTTCTGCAGATTACCATGCAGACAGGACTTGCTTTCCCTAAAATAATTTCTGCGCCACTCTGGAAACATTGCTTTCCTAAGAGGAAGTTATGTTATGTATCAAGAGGATATGAAATACAAACAAATAACAGCAGTGAGATCATTCACTGGCCTGCAGAGAAAATCTCTTCTGGGAATTGAGAGCAGTCACGGGCAAGGTGGGGTGTTCATTCCAGAAGGCCATGCGTGCTGGGTCCACACACACGCACACGTATATGCACCACACACCAAGCTCTCCCTTCCCGAGCCGTGAAGGGTATGAAGCAGGTGTTACAAAGCAGACATGGGAAGGGTACCCCGGCCACAGTCACCCATGGGCCACAGTCACCCCCGGTAGCAGGTCAGGAGATGACCCAGCCCCTGAGGGGGGATGGCTTCCCCTTCCTCACTCCCTGGTGAGGCCGGGCTATGGTCCTGTCAGCTGCTCCAGGTCCAGCCTGCGCCTGACTCCTATGAGCCTCAGTTTCCCCATCTCTAAAACGGGTCTGTTACTATCTACCAGCCTAGGGTTCACACATATGGTGAAGGAGAAGCAGCCTCCTCCCACAGCTGTGTCTAGCTCAGCAGATGCTGTGGACAGCATCACACCAGGACTGCAGGGCTCAGGATGTGACCAGCCCTGGGGTTGTGCTGACCTGTGCCCGCCTGGCCTTGCTCCAGCACTGACTATCCATCAGACCACAGCTTTTCCCTCGGTGCTGGAGCCAGAAGGCTCAGCCTGGATTCTCCGTCTTGTCTGTCAGCGGCTCCCGTGTCCCCACATGGCCACCCGATTCGGCACGCTAGTGCCCCACGGAGGTCAGTGCCACACCCTCAGGGGCTGCCTCCACCCTCCTCAGGTGCAGGTGTTCTTTCTACCAGCTGCCAGAGTGGACCCTGGGTAGCACAGCCACAGTGGATCCAGCCCTTCTTGGTGTATCCGTGACCTCAGCTCACTATGGCGCTGAGCAGGCCGATCGGTGCTGCTCAGAGTCCCACAGAGGGCCAGGGATTTAGCTCAGCGGCTTCAGCATCTGCCTCGAAAGTGCAAGGTCCCAAATTCAATCCTTGGCACACATGCATGTGTGTGCACATGTGCGTGCACACACACACACACACACACACCAAAACAACAAAAAACCCCATGCATTCAGAGGATGGGGCCAGCCTGGACAGCATAGCAAGAGACCCACAGGGGCCCCGGTGGGGTCTTGCGGCTACACAGCTGGCCTCAGTGCCACGCGGGTCCAGGTAGCCTCACAGCTCGTGCCGCCAGTGTGGTGACATTAAGAGGAATCAGGACTGAGCTCCAGCATCTTGAGGGGACGATGGTGACCAGACAAGCCCGCGGTAACTCCCTGTGTTATGGAAGGCGGGACGGGCGAGGTCACAGGGCTCAGAAGGTGGAGATGGAGCGGAGCACAAGAGCGCACGCGGCCGCACGGGGCGCATCAGGGCACGGATGGAGGCGCCAGGTGCGGGGCTTGGAGCTGGGGCCACGGAGCAGCCTAACCCGACACCTCAGCGCAGCTGCCCTAAAGGGCAAAATGAGACAAGCTGTGCACTAGACGGCAGAGTCTGTGCGGCACAAGCTCCCTGCCAGGACATCTCCTGTCCCCACTGGCCTCCCACCTGCGGCTCCCTCACCCAGGCTGTGCCATCTGCTCTCCTTCCCCCTCTCCCGCGGTGGCCTTGCCCAAACTCTGTTGCCTGTGCGGCGCTCTCCCCCGTCCTCAGCCAGAGTGCACTCAAGCAGCATAGGGACGAGCCCTTGGGCACATCCTACTGCGGAACCGGGTGGCTGCGCACAGCCAGAGTGGAGCGCCGGGTGCAGAGGGGCCGCTGTATGGTACTATGCGGCCGGGAGCGCATGGGCCCCGTGGCCTCCCAGCAGCCCTCGGTCTCTTGGATGTGGAACCTGAGGATAGACGACTCCCCAGAGATCCCACGGCCAAGACCACCCTGCGACCTCTCCCTGGCCCTACCAGGATGGCCAGTGTGAAGGCCTCATGAGGGCTGTGGGCACCTCCCATGTTTTGTCTGACTGTCCTCAGCCATCTGGAACTGGCCGTGCTCTGTGGGCCCCATAAATACCTGGAGTCCAGATGTGCTCACCAGACTGGCCAGAGATGACCCCACAGTGCCCAAGGCTGTGGGTTCTCCAAACTCTGCAGGAGGCTGGGGTACAGAGCAGGCAGGTTTTGGGGAGCAGCTGACACAAGCCAGTAAAGGGTGGGTGCAGGAAGCCACTGGTTCCTGGGTATGGAGAAGAGCTGGGAACTGCTGGGCCACTAGGGCAAGACCCATCCCCACTGGGTGAAGATGCGCTGTGGACCCCAGAGCATGGCGAGGCCGGGCACCATCTCCAGAGCTGAGATGAGACGAAGCCACAACCCTGGACCCAAACACACACGAGTAAAGTATCAAACTGGAATCGAGAGCAGGTTTTCATCTGAGACCCAGTCATCCCAAATGAAGAGACCACGTCCTCATCCACACATGCCCAGTGCCTTATGAGGTGGGAGTGTCAGAAGTCAGGGTCTGTCCAACTACTTCCTCTCCTCTCCTCTCTTCCCCTTGACCCATGGGGGGAGCCCTGACTTCTACACCCAATCCCAAGGTTCCATGGAGACGAAAAGCTGTGTGACTTTGCGGTAGTTACTTGACCTCTCTGTGCCTTAGCTCCCTCCTCTGTGAAAGGGGTGATAACACCTTGCACATACTTGTGAGAACCCAGACCCTGCACACGCAGGTGCTCAGGATGATGCTGATGCAGCACAGGGCTTAGCCCCAGGGTGGTTGACCCTGAGAACGTGGGCCAGCTGGGTGCTCCCTGCGCATCCGAACGCCAGCCAATTTCTTCTTTATTAAATGCTACTCTGTGGCAGCAGCAACTATGCCAAGGTGCCAGGGACGCTGCTGGGAACCAGACGTCCATGTCCTCCCTCTGTCATGAGTGGGGTGAGACTGCACATTGCCCAGCCAGCCTGGGATGGCCCCGGCTTGCAGATGGCGTGATGCTGGGTCCTGACCTCTGCGCTGGGCTGGCTCTGCCCCTGGCTGCCGCCCACAGGAGGGCGCCCTTGCCAGGGACACACCGGGGTTCATGTCTTCAGTCAGCAGGGCAGCCGGTGAGGAGGCCGCAGGTGATCTCAGGGACAGTGTGGGGAGGGTGAGGCTGCAAAGAGCTGTGCCCCTGCTCTCCTGGTGCAGTACTTACACGCCTGTACAGGGCCCGGTGCCAGGGCAGGCCTCTCCCAGACACCGGCTCAGGGTAGGAGCCATTGATCACCGCACCCAGCACGTGGGCCTTGCTAGGAAGCCACCTCAGGTCACAGAGAACGGAGCACCCGGGCAGGGAGGCGGCCACTGCCCCGCTCACCTCGGCCCCAGGTTCCATCCAGCATGACAAACAGCACAGCACTGGCGGCCGAAGTGCCGGCTGCTAACACAGGCCAGCCCTGCTGCCCAGCCATGCTGTGCCAGCTGCTGCTCCCTATGCCAAGGCTAATGTGACATGTATCACACCTTGACCCCCCCAGATGGCAGTGCCCTTCCCACATTGGGCAGAGTAAACCGAGTCCAGGAGGCACGGCTGGCAGGCTGCTGAGCTCCTTCCAACCCTCCCTCTCCTTTCTTTCCTGCTTTTGGGGGGCCGCCCCCACACCTCACATGGCCATTCCTTCAGACCATGGCCTACAGGCTGCCCTTGGGGACTGTGCTGGGTTCTGGCTTTAACTGGCCACTTACATGCTGTAGGCAGGTCCCCCTTTGACCCACCCTCACCTGCTGCCAATGAGATGTTGGGCATCTGTAGACTGCAGGCTTTGGGGTCCACCTCTTTACAAGCTCCACTTTAGGACATGTGGGAAGAGAGGTGCTATTTACCAGGTCCCTAAAATTCTTACACCAATCATACCCAGTTTTACAGATGAGGAAACAGAGGCACAGAAGCTTGTAAGACTTGGTGTCTGCAGGCCATGCTCAGTGGTGCCACCGGGGCTGAACACCATGGCTCTAAGCCCTGGCAGCCAGAGAGTGACAGAGGTCTGGTGGCTGTGGGGCTGCCTGTCTCCAGGCTCTGGACCTGGTGTATGCCACTCCACGGTATCACATGGCAGAGAGGTGATAGAGACAGCTGCTGGGAACCAGACGTCCTCGTCCCCTCCGCCCTCCTGCCCGCAGCCCGTCCATCTCCCATGGCACTTGACACTGCAGACCCCAGCATTAGGTATTTGTTTACCCACCCTGAATCTGAGCTGGTAAAGCAGGCTCCTGGCCACACAGGAGTTCTTGCCCTGGGCCAGTAGCCCTGCCCACAGCATCTTTGAGGTGGTGCCGTTTTTTCAAGGTTACCCCGAAGCTCTGTCCCCAGGCTGAGCTCCAACTTGAGCCTGCACCCTGCTCCTTGCTGTCTGATTTCCCCTGACTCTGGGGTCCCCATCTGGGCCAGGTCACTGATTGGGTGACACAGGGGAGAGAGTGGATTCTCCGGCCAGGCCCATGGAAGTGGGAAATAAGCAGTCAGGCACTGGCTCCAGAACCCCTCCTGTGAGGCGCCTCGTGCCTCAGCTTACTCTCGCGTCAGGCTCGGGGCCGACATGGGCCCTGGCTGAGCTCCCGAAGGCCAGGGACGGGCCAGGTGGAGCTGCTCCAGCATCTCCCCAGTCAAGGTGGGGGCCCAGGGTCTGGCCTGCTCCTTCATCCACTTCCTTGGCCTCCACAGGGTCCTGGCGGGAGGGGCCATTCGGGGCCAGCCAAGCCTCTGCTCTCTTTCTCTGGTGGGCAGCCAGGGAGCTCAGAGGGAAACCGCGCCTGATAAACAGGCTACAGGCGATTCTGACATGCACCGGTTCCTTCTGTGGCAGCCCAGCAGGAGGGAAATGAGCTCCGCTGCAGGATGAGGGCATCTGGGAGCCCTGAGGGAGCTGGGGAGAGTCAGGTCTTGTGTGTATGTGTGTGTGTGTGTGTGGTGTGCACATGCGGGCCGGGTGTGTGCACTGTGTGGAAGCATGTATGTATGTGCAGAGCTGGGCTGAGCTCCATCTGTGCCACAGCCCTCCCCAGCAGGTCACCACACCCCAACTCTGCCATAAAGAGCTTGGGCCCAGCACTTTCCAGCCCTTGACGCGTTCACACTGCACTCCTGGGCATGGTGCTAAGGGCTTGGTGTGAAGAAACAGCTCCCCAGGCCCTACAGATTCACAATCCCAGTCCCGAGCCCCAGGCTGGCATGGTGCCCTGCTGAGCAGTTAGGGGACTCCAGGAGAGGACACAGTGGACAGCCGCACAGTGGCATGGAGCACTCCCGGGGCTGCAGGACACTGTGACCAAGCAAGGGAAGGCTCGAGACATCCAAGCCAGAACAGGGACTGCAGGGAGCCTCAAGGTCTCTTGGGCAGGTCTGTGCCCAGCCTGTGATGGAACTTCTGGGCTAGATGCCAGGCAGGGGCTGAGGGCACGGTCACCCAGCGACACGGGCCCGCTCTCGGGGTGCCATGCTCAGCATCGCCAGCAACAGCACTAAGTCACCATAGCTGCCCTGCCACCACCACCACCAGCACACTGCCATCCTAGACCCAGAGGTGCCAGGCCTCCCGGGGACCAAGCAGCCTCCACCCCTTGGTTTCCAGGGAAGCACTGATGCACCTTGAAGGACCTCGGAGGACTCTTCAGCTCTCAGAAGCTGTTCTGAACAGGAGAGAAATTACCGGAGGGTCAAAACTGTACGCAGGTGGTAGAATAAGACCTCGCCTCAGCAGCTCATCGATCCCACACTTCCGGGAGCGGCGGCCTGTGGGGAGGAGCGGAACACCCCACACAACGTTCACAAACAAAACAAAACTTTGCCAAGTGCTTCTGTTTTTGACCCAAACTATAAATAAAAACATTCCTGAACCGAGGTATCACTGTAGCTCCACTCACTGAATATTAAACTAAAATTACAACTGCATCCTTTTTATGTCTCTGTGCATTACTGAAAACACAACCTTAAATATTCTATAAATGAGAAGGTACGGAGGTGAAGATGTTTCTCAGGGGCCACAGAGTTTCACCCTGCCTTCTGTATAGGGATGTCTTCATTTTGGGGGAGTACGGGGGATCAAACTCAAGACCTTGAGTTTTTGAGGCAGGCACTATAACTGCTGAGCTAAATCCCTGGCCCCCTACAAAGGCATTTCCAAGTGGAGGTGGATTCTCCTCTGGACACCGCAGGGGACCACCCATCAGCGTGCAGTCAGGCGGTCCTGTCCTTTCCTCTCCAAGTTCTTTTTTTTTTGCTTTTTGAGACAGGGTCTCACTTTGTAGTTCAGGCTGGCCCTGAGCTCACTATGGTGCCCAGGCAAGCCGCTGCGAACTCAGCAATCCTCCTGTCTCTGCCTCCCGAGTGCTGGGATGACAGGCGTGAGCCACCACATCCGGCATTGTGGTATGCGGTGTTGATTATTGGTGGGCTTGTCTCCATGCCCAGCATTATATGTGGGGGATCGAACTCAGGACCTTGCGCTTGCAAAGCAGGCGCCGGAACCACTGAGCTAACCCTCCGGCCCTCCTCTCCAAGTTCTTGAGCTCATTCTGTAGTGTAGTTCTGGAGTGGCAGGAAGGAGCACTCGGCTACGCCAAGGGCACTAAGACTGAGGTGCCCACCCCAGGCCTGGCTCTGCTTTCTCTGCAGCTTCTCCAAGGTTTCTCTGCAGGGTCTCCGAGGTTTGGGTTCTGTTGAGAAGCTGGTCCCTGCTCCACCCGGCCTCTTCGCAGGGTGAATCAGCAGTGGGTGTCAGGCAGGAAGGGCTGCCAGAAGCCTCCGGAGTCAGGGCTGGAGGGACGAGGGCTGGCGGGGCACTTGCTTCCCAGGGCTGCTGTCACAAACCCCAAAACACCAGCTGGCTGGAAATAGAAATTCATCTTCTGCCAGCCTGTGGCCGAGGCTGAAGATCAAAGTGTGCTGCAAGTCTGTGCCTTCTGGGCTGGAGCAGAGCCCGCCTGTCCGTCCCTCTGCTGGCTCCTGTGTTTCCCAGATGTCACTGCCTCCCTCCTGTGTCTGCTCTGTGTCCTCTCCTCCTCCTGTGACACTGTTGGCAGGGAAGACCTCGGGCCCTTCCAGCACATTCCTCTCCTCAGGTGACCTGGCCTGAGGCTCTGGAGGCCTGGGTGTTGGAAGGTCCTGGACCTGGACCTTTGACGATTTTAAGGAATTATTTTGTGTCCAGGCAAGGCTGCATGGCTCCAGGCAAGATAGAAAAGGGAGACTTTGCCCTAGGACTCTCTGGGGAGGACTTGGGGTTTTCATACCTACAGTGATGAGTCCGGGCCCTGGTCCTCAGGGAGGAAACAGCTGTGACGTCAGGGTCCCTCTGAGGGTCACACGGCCAGGGACAGGGAGCAGGAGGCACTCAGGCTGCGCCCAAGGCCCATGTGGGGTCTCGCTCTGGTTTGGGTCCCTAGGTTCTCTGGGGTTCTATGCTCTGGTACTGGTAGGTGGTGGCCCGAAGAGGGGGACCTGGTCTCCAGCCACGCAGACAGGACCTCACAGTTAACTGGGCCCTGGGTCCTCCTCTGCTCTGTCCCCTCCCAGCCATGAGTGTGGCCTTTCCGCTCTGCCCCGCAAGCCAGACACCTAAGCTGTGTCCAACAAACCTTTTCTCTCTGTAAGTTCATTCTCCCAGGTGCTTTGTCATGTGATTGTGTGATAGCTAAAAACCTAGGCAGACATTCTGCCAACAGTTAGGGCAGCCCTGGAAACAAAGAAGCCAATTTGGAAGTTAGTATTGCCAGAGGAGAAAACTACCCCACCTACATAGAATAAAGAGCAACGATTGATGTTCTAAGCAAGGTGCCAGTCTCCCTGGGGTGCAGAGCCAGGACTTTAACCTCCCCCCCAAAAAAAGATCCTAGATCAAAGATTCTTGCATGTTTGTTACATGACTTGATCTCTCATTGGATCCCTATTTAATCAATGTTACCTGAGCGGTTATACTTGTAATCTTATTGGTTTATCGTGGCTTTGTCTATTCTGTGATTTCTCATTGTACCAACACATCCTAAATTACTGTATTTGCAGTGTTACTGGTTGACTGTAATTTTGTCCCATTTTAAACCTGCCTCACCTCATGGCTGTATCAAAGCCCACTGGAAAGTGAAGTGGGTGGGTCTCCCATTTTCAGGTCCCCCTTTTGCCTCTCTCAGGCAAGAGCTCTGAGCCCAACCTCTTCCAGAGGGGGCTTTTGGGCAACAGAGCTCCTGGCCCTTCTGCCAGGTGGGTGTGGAAACCGGGCCATGCCATCCCTGCCCCCAAAGACCTGGCTGTGAGTGAGGACCTGGGGCCACTTTGAGCTAGCAGGGATGGAGGGTGGAGGACCCTCATCCGCAGACCTGTCCACCAGCGATGCAAAGCCACACATCACCTGCTGGGGCCCACCAGCGCCATTATGAATGAGATGTGTTAGGAAATCTTTCTGCGGGACCAAGGTCTTCAGAATTGCCATGGTGACAGTCAATAAAAGCTGGGAGTCTATCTTTCAGCAGGCCAGCTCTGCCAGGAAATAACATTTGGGTGAGCCTTTGAAGCCATTTGTATTTAAATGAGCCATGAATGCTGTAACTCAAAGTTCCATGCCCCCTGGATTAGAAACAACCTCTGCCATCAAAGACAGGCTTGTCAAACCATTATTCCTGGCTAACCTGGGCGGCTGGAAGGTGTGTCAGTGACTGTCTCGAGGCAGCCATGGACACGGTCAGGAGCATCAATCAGGTCATGGGGTTCAAGGCGCGGTTCTACCCTTCCGGCTGTGTGACCTCAGCATGCCATCCAACCTCTTTGGGCTTCCATCTCTTCTGGAGCAAATCATGCGGAGGGTGTGCGGCCTGCTTGTTGTGGTTGTTTCGAGAGGCTCGTTGGCGCCAGGTCAGTGGGTGAGGTTGCCCGCTGGGGTTGTTCAGGGGCATGCCCTGGGCACCCAGTCAGATCTGCACTCTGTCAGCTGGACAGGCCTGTGGGTGTTCATTCGATGAGCATCACTGCATACCTACTGTGTGCAGCACGTAAGGAGCACGGCAAGCTCTCTGGCCTGAGCAGTCCGCTCACTTGCCTGCGCTCTTGACTCTACTGTGGCGGGTTCCCTATGCACCGGACCTCCCCCAGGCGCTGGCTCCTCCCTGTCCTGGCAGCGGAGATGCTGGACCTTCTGGCCTGCCCTGAGTCCCAGGCCTCTCCTGCACCCTCAGGCTCCAACCTCCAGCCTCACTGGCACCGACTTCCGGGCTGCCCTCCGTCCACCTCCCACGTGCGCTCACGACCTCACTACCCCTTCCCTGGGGGAGTGGAGCGGTGTGGCCTCTGGGCAGAGCCCAGTCTGTCTGCACCACCCCAACCACCAGGGCGTGTGCACAGCAGAACTGTGCTCCTGACAGCTTGAGCCAGGAACAGCGGCTGAGGTCCTGGGGCCTCAGAGTCAGCGCCTTCTGCTGTGACCTCTCAGGGTGGAGCCAGGACTGGCTCTCTCCATGGCGGCACCCTGTGACCCAGCCACCAGCCCAAGCACCTCTGAACACGACCATTGGCTTTGGGATTTGGATGTCAAGCATATGGACTCAGAGAGAGAGAAGTGTCTCTGCCAGGGTGTCCACAAGATCCCTGGATGAGCCCCAGCTTCAAGCCTCAGCAGCCAGTCCCCAACCTCCTCGCCCAGCCCGCCTGGCTCCTTGCCGCCCGCAAGCCAGCAGCCCTTCCCCTCCTCGGGGTCTTTGCATGAGCTGCTGCTCTCAGGCCTGTCCCACGGCCGGCCCTGCCTCTCTCTGCATCTCACCAGCAGCACCAGCCCTCAGAGAGGCACCTCCTTGCCTGCCTGTCCTGGCCCATTCCCACTCAGCACTGCATTTTGCTGGGCTTCTGCTCATTATCGTGTGAAGCTATGTAGGTGTCATGGCCTCCTGACACCTTGAGGGCGCCCCTCCACGGTGCGTCCCTGAAATCTCCACACTCTGTGAGGCTAACACTCCTCCGTCCAGGTCCCTTTCCCCACAGCCGCAGACAGGGCCTGGCACAGCTGGTGCCAGCCATGGCTGGGTGCCTGGATGAGCGGACAGATGGGCTCAGCCCCGGCTCTACTCTGCCCAGCACACACAGTGGCACAGAGGCATGTCTTTGCCCAGGTGGGAGGAAGGGCTTGTGTGATGGCAGCTTCCTCTCTGGCCGTGGACGTCACCAGGTGCCAGCAGACACAAAATGCTGGCTCACACTGTTAACACCATTGTTCTCCACTGCGCTGATGTGGAGGAGCCTCTCAGGGCAGTGGTTACACAGAGGACAGGGCTGGCTCAGCAGCTGGTTTGTGGAAGGAGGAGGAAGTGTGCGTCCAGCTGTGCAAGGGCTGCTGGGTGGGCTGGGGGCAGGGAACTGCAGAGAGGCTCGGGCAGTGGCCAGACCCACGGGGCTCAGCCTTGGCTGCTCGGGCAGCGTGAGCCATGGGGCGTTCTCAGGGAGAGGGATCTGTTTCTGACAGCACCTGGCGATGTGCACAGCATGCATGTGAGAGGCCACAGAGACGGTCATTTATCACTCCGGAAACAAATCCATTCCTCCCTGGGGAGTGGCTGATGGGGCAGGCGTCACGGCCGTCCTGTCTTCCACGCGCCCCAGGTGGCATCTGCAGCCACATCACCAACCACAAATGAGACGAGGCTTCTCCTGGCACTTTGCACGGCACAGGGTGAGAGGAGCCATCAACACAGGCTTACCTCATCTCCGACTAAATCACGGGTGAGACAGTCAGAAGACCCACTCTCCATGCTGCCATGTTCCTTTCTCTTTAATGTCATTTCTTTTTTTTTTTTTTTTGCTTTTTGAGACAGGGTCTCGCTTTGTAGTTCAGGCTGGCCCTGAGCTCACTATGGTGCCCAGGCAAGCCGCCGCGAACTCAGCAATCCTCCTGTCTCTGCCTCCTGAGTGCTGGGTAGAACCCATCAAAGCAAGGTCTGCTAGATGTGGCAGCCACATAATATGGGGGGGGGCACCACGGGATCCATTGCCCCCGGAAATGGGGACCAGCCTGACCCTAGGTCTGTGACCTCAAGATCTCCAGACTGAGCTCATGGGCATCTGTGACATTTATGTGCTGGAAACAGAACCAGAGCAAGAACTTCCTTCCTTCCTGGCACAGAAGGAGGAGAAACTGGGGAAGAAATCAGGCTAAGACAGACCTGAGACGGGATGTCAAGAGAGATCGGGGGAAGCGGGTAGCAGCCAAGACATGAGCTGCACCCCACTGACTACCAGGAATCTGCAGGCGAGCCCAGAGCAGGGCGGCCCCAGCTGCACCCCAGGAGCCACCTGGGCTGCAGAGTCAGCATGCTGGGTGGAGGGCTCCAGAGTCGCTGCCCAGCCCTGGCCTTTCACAGTGGGGCAGCTGGAGGCCCAGACCCACGGCCAGGCCACATGACTCTGCGTGGAGGGAGGTTCTACCTGCCCGCTCCAGCCCTGGCACTGTATTCTCCAAGGCCTTTCTCATCTGCCCATTCTCCGTCCGCAGGGCACCTCCTGGCGAGGTCCCACGCCCCACAGGGGCCCACACAGGGTGTGGCTCCGATCCTCGCAGCCATTGCTGGTGGCAGGTGCTCCACAGTCTCCTAAACTCTGCTTTAAGTTAAAATTATTATTATTATTATTTTTTTGAGACAGGGTCTCGCTTTGTAGTTCAGGCTGGCCCTGAGCTCACTATGTAGCCCAGGTAAGCCTCGAACTCAGCAATCCTCCTGCCTCTGCCTCCCGAGTGCTGGGATTACAGGCATGAGCCACCATGCCCGGCACTGTGGTATTCGGTACTGATTGCTGGTGGGCGTGAGTCACCATGCCCAGCATTGTATGTGGTTACCGGGATCAAACTCAGGGCCTTGCGCTTGTGAGGCAGGCACCAGAACCACTGAGCTAAATCTCCGGCCCAAGTTAAAATTACTTTTGATTCTAATTTCTTCATACACTGCCCTTTTTCTCTCTGGGTACAAACTGACTTCACAAGAAAGAATCATCTAACAGAGGCTCCTGTAGACAGGGCAGCGGCAAGAGCCTCAGCTCAGGCTGAGCGGCCCCGGGCAAGCAGCCATTCAACCTCTCTGAGCCTGGATCTCCTCCTCCTGGTGTTAGGAAAATTCAGTGGAAACTCTCGGGGAGGTACCTTCCAGATAAGAGCTCTGTAACTTCTAAAGGACAGGTTTTAATTTAAAAAAGCATTCTAGGAGCCAGGGATTTAACTCAGCAGTTCTGGCATCTACTTTGCTATCACAAGGTCTGGAGTTCGATCCCCAGTAACCACATTCCATAATGCTGGGTGTGGTGGCTCATGCTTGTAATCCCAACACTCAGGAGGCAGAGGCAGGAGGATTTCTGGGTTTGAGGCTTGCCTGGGCTACATAGTAAGTTTAGGAGCCAGCCTGAACTACAAAGGGAGACCCTGTCTCAAAAAAAAAAAAGCACTGTAATTTGTTTTGCAAGAAACAGTGGCTGCGCGTCTAAGTGCCCCAGCCACCCCCAGACTGCTGTCGGGGCATGGTCAGGGAGAGGGAAGCCAGTCCCCTGGGTCACCAGGCTGTGTCAGGGCAGCTCTGCTCCCCTGAGGGCCAGACGGCTGCAGTGGGGTCTGGAATCCCGGTGGACGGCACCACAGAAGCCTGGTCAGCCTTGAAAGGGTTGTGGAAGCATTCGCTGCCCAAGCCTTGAGGCAGGCACCTTGCACAGGGTGGGCATGGCCTTTGTGCAAAGCCTCCTGCTAACCGAGCACAGGGCAGAGTGCTGGGTGCCCCACCAGGGCTGAGCTGCCTGCTTCTCTGCGAGGACTGCAGTGCCAGCCCATGGGTTGGTTTGCAAGCCCTGTCTCAGGGGTCAGAGGAGCAAGGCCCGGGTGGGAGCGAGCAGTGACTTGAGCTGGGTTCCTCCTCCTGCCAGGCCTTTCACTAAGGTGGGGGTGGCTGCCCTGGCCCCACGTGCAAAGATGGGGATTGCTGCTGCGCCTGGAGGTTGTGGAGGAGGGTGACTGGGTTCTTGGTAGACTGGGCGGGCCCTGAGTTACTGGGGGAAGCCAGCCAACCACACCATGAGAGTCACTTCTTCTTCTCCTTCCTAAGGCAGGAGCCCCCCATCTGCACTTCCAGGGCCCAGCGCAGCTGACAGCTAAGTGCTCTCAAGACCCTGCCCTACACTCCACTGGGCGCGGCTGGATCTCTGTCTCCTGCAGCCTCAGGCTCAGGGCCCAAAGGACAGCAGCATAGACATCAGCGTCTTCCGGGCACAGGGACCAGCATGGGTAGAAACAGGATGAACTTGGGGTGTCAGGGGTGCTGGTGCCAGTGGGGTGAAGCATGATGGTGCGGAGCCACAAGCTGGGTGACAGGCCCGGGAATCAGAGGGATGCCAACCATAGAGCTGTGGCCCTAGGGGCTGATGTCGAAGGCCATAGCCTTCCGGCAGGATTCTGGGGCCGTGGGAGCTGGGGGCTCCCAGGTAACCAGCCGGCCCCTGGATAACCTGACAGCCAGTGTGGCTTACCACAGATGCCAGCTGAATGCCAGGCATCAAACAGTCCCAGGAAGGCATTTAGGGTTATTCCAGGCACCACAGGAAGCCACTGATGGTAAACAGCAGGGGATTAATGCCAATGGATTAACATGTAGGGAGAATTTTAAGCTCACACATAAAAATAAACCCACGGGTAACCATCAAAAGAATGAAGGAAACCACACAAGGGACGCATGTGATGAAGGTGCGGTGTCCAGAGTGCACGCCTCGCTCCTGTCAGGTGGACTTTAGGATCGTGGTTTAAAAAGAAAGCCCACTTGGTCAGGGTGAGCCCGGGAGCCAGGTCAGCGCCGGATGGGACAGTGAGGCCAGGAGTGTTGGGAGGGGGGGCAGGCCTTTGGAGGAGCCGCCCCACCTGCCAGGACCAGGGTGCCTGCACCCCTCCCACAGAGCCTGAGAGCCAGGTGGGGAGCTGAGGGGCCTGCAGTTGCCTCCCAGCAGCAGAGGCCCAGGATGGGAAAGGGTGATCAGCCCAGCGTCCTCCCACCCTGCGATGCTCCAAAGCCAAAGTTCAGGTAGCTGCTGTCAAGCAGAACTGCCAAGCATATTATTAAGCCAAGTGTAAGGTTAAGTTCGGGAAGGAAAAAGCCAGGTATCTTCAGCCTGTTATCCATGAGTTACAGAGACATTTCAGCGCTCCTCAGGAGCTGGCGACTGTCTTTCTGTCCCAGCAACAGACAAACTGCTCCTCAAGAGACAGGTGTGAGCCACCTTCCGTGATGCTACCAACGCACCATGAAACAGAGCCGAGGATGCCCTGCATCTGCAGGACACGCCAGCATGCGCTGCCCACCTAACACTGGCGCACGGGCAAGCTTTCCTTCCAGTAAGCAGATGCTCATTAAGACAACTGGACGGTGGTGGGATCACCCTGCCCAGGGTTAGCTCCTCGGAATGAGAGCATCCGGGCTGACATTGGTGGGTCTGGTGGCTCTGCCTCAGTGGGAACTTGGGGACACTAAATTAAACGGCTGCCCAAACGCAGGGTGGGCAATGCTAGGAACTTCCCAAAAGAGAAGTTTGCAGGTTATTAAGGTGTCTCTGAAAGCACAGATGTCTGTATGTCCTAGGACGTGGCCCTGAGCCTGCCAGAAATATCCTGTCGCCTCCCAGGGGCTTCTGATGGGCTCCAAGGGAGAAGGGCTGGAAGGGCATCTGCTGTCGTCAGAGATGGCGCCACTGGAAAGGATCTATCCTGCAAGCTCCACAGAGGTGACAGAGGTCTGGAGGCCACCGCACCACTGCAGCCTGAGGAAACTTGACCAGGTGACCCAAGGGGCTCACGGTGGACACCCCCGCTCCTGTCTGCCAGTGTGTACAGAAGAGGTGGTGGGCAGCCACCGGCTCAGGTCTGAGGTTGGCCTTCAGCCCCTGGAGAGCACGGGGAGGAGAGGAGCAAAGGGGTAGCCAGCCCTGCTGTTAGGCTTGGTGACTCCTTAAGGTCAAGGCTATGCAGGGCTGAGTCAAGATCAAGAAAGGTACCAGGCCCTCAAAGCCCAGCCTGGTGGGCTGAACAGCAGCCCCCCAAAGCCATGCCCATAGCTCAGCATACACTCACAGCCCTGAACCTGTGTGCCTTTCCCATGCTGTGAGCAGGTCCCAGCAGGGAAGGAAGTCAAGGATTCACAGACACCCTGCACTGACTCCATGCACCCTGCATCTAGCACAAGTGTCTCTGTGAAGACAGACAGAGATTAAGACAGACAGAAGAAGAGGTGGCAGTGTGAGCACAAGGGCAGAGATCAGAGTACAGACATCAGTGGCTGTGGCAGCTGGAGGGATAGGGTGTGGTTGCCCACGGTCCTGGCATGAGCACGGCCATGCCAACACCCACATTTGAACTTGTGGCCTACAGACCATGGCGAAGGGACAGCACATAAGGGGAAGAAAATGTCCGCAGTTTTTACCAGACACCCACATGGCACTAGAAAGCATTGCCCCCATAACAGTCCAGAGCTGCCTGGGGATGGGTAGTTTACATTCACTCTGTCTCCAAAGAGTTCGAAAGCTCTGCACTAAAATGCACAGCTAACAGGTATCTTGCTACTGGCTAGGAAAATATCGAGAAATAAGCTCTACCTCTGACTTTTCTGCCCATTAGGGTCTAATTCCTCTCATGCTGGCAGACATTAGCCAGGATAAGCACCCTGGATGGTCTGCATCTCTCCTAGGCCTGCATATACTGCCATGCAAGATCATGCCACACTTAGAATATTTTAGAGACCCAATATGGCAGCCATATGCCTGACTGCCTGTCTCAGCCCCGAGTGGCTCCAAATCCTTGCTTGCCCATTTGGCCACATTCATGGAGTGGAAAACAAACCAAAGTTAACAGAGGCTCCTGTGGGATCCCCAGGCCCTGCTGTCACTACCTGGCACGTTGGAGAACACTGCCTCCTGAGGGGATCAATGAGCCCCTGCTCCCTGACCCATCCCTTCCACTGTGGCTGGGGAGGGCAGCCATGGGGAGGTGGTGGCCGTGGGCTGTGCTACTGATGCCAGAAGTTGGTTCCATTTTTGAGGAGGATCTCCTAGAAATAAAGAGCAAGATAAAAATGAAAAAACAAAAACAGGGTCTTGCTATGTAGTTCAGCCTGGCTTTGAACTCACTATGTAGCCCAAACTGGCTGAGAACTCATGACCCTCCTGCCTCAGCTTCCCAAATCCTAGGATTATAGGTGTTTACCACTAGACCCAGCAAACACAAGAATTCAAAGCAGTCCCTATCTGCTTTGCCTAATGTGGCATACAGAGGGCTACTTACAGTTAAATAAATTAAAATGCCAGAAGGGGACCATCAGCGAATAAATTAAAACCCTGATGCCAAAGGCAGCGATTGGCAGGGGCAGGTGTGGCGGACACAGTGCCCTGCAGCGTATGTGCCCCTGGCCCCAGGAAGGCACAGTGGGCTTCTCCCGAGGCTGAGGTCTGGGCCCAGGGAGGTGTGCACTGATGGGGACATGGCTGCACGTGTGGAGTGATGCCAGGGCAGCGACCCAGGGACAGCTTTCAGTGGCTTCCCCAGGGCGCTTGGGCTGCTGAGATGCTGTTACAAAGAACAGACTTCAGCTAAGCATAAAACAATCCACACTCAGGGCCAAGCGATGAGTGCGAGGCACAGGTCACCTAAAGACGGCACCCGGTAGGTCAAGAACCAACTTGTGGCTTCTTATGCGACGTTCTCTGGGCAGAATCCACCCGGCCTCCAGCGCTCCCTCTGGCCCTTCCTCCTCCGCAGATGCAGGCCCAGGTCTGGTTGGACGGGTGTCTTTCTTGTGGATTTGCTTTCACCACTCAGGCACAGTGTAGCCCTCCCACCAGGACTCAGGGGAGACCGCGGCAGGCTGGGGACGTCTCTTTGCATGCTCTTGGCCAGAGCTTCCTTGTGTCCCCAGAGTCCCTTTCTGTGGCAAGCAGAAGTGCCGGAGAGTGGGGTGGCCCTCAACCTCAGGCTGGTGGAAACTGGTGTGTAAATACCACAGATGGGGAAATGAGCTCCCAGTTTCCCCAGAGGAATAAGCTGCGGTCACCATGGCAGTAGCTGGAGCTGTGGCCCGAATGCTGGTGCCCCAGCCCTTGCACTGCCGTTCCTGCCCCGATGGGCCCTCTGAGCGACCAGGGTGGGCCCTCAGCGGTGTGCTGACCTCTGCCATCAGCCTCTGCACTTGGGGAATAAACGCTTCTGGTCCATGAGCCCCCGGACTCTGCTCTGTCCCAGCCGCCAGTCCTCGCAGCGTCACCCCTGGTGGCCCCACATCTCCGTCCTCTTTGGAGTTTTCAGTGCTTGTGTCTTTGCTTAGTATCAGCTTCGGGGGAAACTGCCAGGATGGGCCAACCTTCACGAAAGCTACCAAGCCTCAGATGGAGGGTGGGGAGAATGCAAGCCGCAACCAGAGGCACGGCATGGGCTCAGCTGACCCATTCCACCTGCCAGCCACTCCTCCGGGGCCATCTTGCCCAGAGTGCTGCACAGCCTCCAGCACTCACCGTCTTCCCAACAGCTGTGGGGGTAATCACCACGTCTAAGTGTAACTCATCCTCATGACTTGGATGACCCATTAGAGAGCTTGCCCTGGCTCTGCTCGCCCTGGCTGCCCTAACCCTTCCCTGCCTTGCAGAGGGTGGTGGGCAGGTGTGGCTGTCCCAGAGCGGGCTCTGAACAAGGTCTCTTCATGAAGGCTCACCCGCTGCTACTGCGGTGCGTCAGGACGGCCTGGCATAAACCTACTGGCAGACTCAGGCACAGGAGTCTGAGTGGGGCCCAGGAACCCTCGCTCGAACACTTCCCCCGGAATCTGGACACATGACCCAGGCCACACCCAGAAGCCCCTTTGCTCTGCTGTCCAGTGGCCTGGCCCAGTCTTCTCCATCTCTGACTGCACACCTCCTCTGCTGGCCACCAAGACAAGCTCTGGGACAGCCGTTAAGTGTTCGCTCTGCTTTCAGCCCTGGGACCCAGTGTTTTGAAGGATTAATTAATTAATTCAATTGTTGCTTTTTGAGATAGAGTCTCCCTGCATAGTCCAGGCGGGCCTTGGGCTCTTGGCAGTCCTGCTGTCTCAACCTCATGAGTGCTGGGATCATGGGCATGCACCACCACACCCGGCAGGGGCATCTTCAACACAAGGTAGGTCCTCCATGGAGACTGCAGGAAGGCCAGGCCTCTCCACGGCAGAGGAGAGAGGTTGCTCCTCCCACAGAGCTGCTGGCTGGTCTACCCGAGGACTGAGGCCCTGGGGCAGCTCCTTCTGCTTCAAGCTCAGTGACCCTGGACCTCTAGGGCTGGTACTGAAAGGGGGTGGAATCCAGAGGCACCTAGGACCTGATTTATACGCTAAATGCCCAGGACAAAAAGTCATAGCTTGCAGTTTCTTTGGTTGGCTTTAAAGTACATGCTTTATGCCAGGTGTCTCCAGGTGCAGAGGTGACTAAACTGGGCCTTGGGGTGGGAGGGCAAGGTCTTCCCTGTGTGTTTTGCCACCCAGTGGTGCCCATGGGTCAGCATTAGGAACATAGACCAAAGGGAAGGAATAGTTTCTTCTGCCACAAAAGCAATGCCCACAGGTCTGCCATCTCTTTCCCTCAGCCAGGCACGGCCGGGGCTTCTCCACCCCGAGTTTGGGTCACCCGAAGCCCACATGCAATTATATGTTTAAAAATTAGAGCCTTTAATCTTGAGTAAGATGAGTTCATTATAATAACAAAATGTGGTTCATTATTAGGAGTTTAATCATCTACTGCAATTGCACCAAAGATCCAGGGGGATAAGCAGCTGCCTCAGCTGCTGGACAAAGAGTCTTCCATAGTCTGCTTTAAGATTTGAAAAACAGAAAGTGCAGGATGTTTTCTTAATATGTTGGGGAATATCTGTCTGATTAATAGTCAACATCATGCTTAATAGTGAAACATTAGCAATATTCTCACGAAAAGCGAGCACAAGAGAAAAATGAACCATAACCATCAATTTTTAATGACTCTGGAAATTGAGGAATGGATGGATGGATGGATGTGTCAGTGGGTGGATGGATGGGTGGGTGGAAGACAAACTTTGGAAATAAGGCTTCCAAATTATGATTATGCTTAGTTGTGTGAATTCCACTGACAAAGCCAAGAGCATGAAGTAAGATACCCAAAACCACCAGTTATCAAGACGTAATGTACACAGTACTCTCAGGTGAGCTGCTGAAACAAAAACTCCAAAAGCATAAACCTTCTTCCCAGCTTTCAGTCAAGTAACAGATCCAGGAGATCTGTCTTCAGAAAATAATCTAAGATACACAAGTAAGTGGTATACTCAAAGATGTTCAACATTATGCTATTTATAAAAGCACAAAACAGAGACAACTTAAATAGCCAAAGGGGTTTGGGTGAATAAATTGTTTTAAGGGTTGGATGGAATATAAAACAATACTTTTAAATTATATTTTATTTTCTGTTTTTTTGAGACAAGGTCTTGCTATGCAGTTCAGACTGGCTTTGAACTCACTACTGTAATCTAGGCTGGCCTTGAATATAGTGATCCTCCTGCCTCAGCTTCTAAGTGCTGGGAGTACAGCTGCCTGGTCTTAAAATCATATTTTAGGTAAGTAATACATACTGCCAGAGTAGTCATGGTAAGCTACCAAAGGGAAAGAAACTGTGTATAATATAAAACAATTTTATGAATTGTAGCTATTAGCACAGAAAACAAGTTAGAAACCCCAATACAAATGTGAAAGGTGATTATTTCGGCATTTTTGGTTATCTTTTTGTCATACTTAATAGTAAAAGTATTAAAAAATAAAATCATGTGATTTAAAAACTAAACCAGACTGGGCCTGGTGGTGCACACCTATAATCCCAGCCCTTGGGAGGCTGAGGGAGGAGAATTGCCACCAGTTTGAGCCCAGCTTGGGCTGTATCTTGCACCCAAAGCCAGCCTGAATTACATACTGAGAGCTTTCTGAAAAACAGAGCAAACAAACCACGCATATGAGAAATCAGTTTGTGGCCTGGGCATGGCCTGCTGCCCTAGGGAAGGTTCTGGTCACACGTGCAGCACTTACCACCAGACCTGGCAAAGCCTGTCTGGGGCCATCACAGGACAAACATTTTCTGCACCATGGCTGACTTGTGCCACATGCAAAATCGGACCAGATCTACACATTCACAGGGCGCTTGTGTGCTCAGCCTCAGCAAAACCTAATCCTTTGGCCAAATCTCTCTTAAACCTCCTTCACCCAGGGGCAGGTTAGTGGAGTGTCAGGGAAGCAGCAGCTCCCGGGAGGCCCACTCTGCAGTTCAAACCTGGCAGGAAAGGCCACTGCCGGTGATCTGAGAGCAAGCCCACAGCGGGACAGCCGTGACAGCCGCGGTGTGCAGCGCGCTCCCTCTGCATCCCAAACAGGGTGGGAAAACGAGCACTGGGGAATGGGGCGGGCTGAGATGCGTGGCTGACCAGCTGCCCAGGCTGACGGTTTCTCTCCCAAGCTCAGAGGAAGAGGAGTGTGCGTTATGGATGCGCCCACCCTGGTAAGTGCTCCCAGCCCTTCTCGGGGAGAACCCACTCCACTCAAAACCAGAGTCCTCAGGACAGCATGGCTGTGGGCCAGCTGATGCTGAAAGAAAACCAGCACTTTCCACGCCTTACACCACCGCCTGTGTTCCTTCTCCGCAAACAGAAGCCACCTGGGTTCAAGGACAGCCCCTCCCTCCCCTCATCTGAAGCACCATGGCACCCTTCACAGGAACCTCATGGCCTCTGCTGGCCAGTATTCTCCTCTCGGAGGAGGGGTCGTGAGGGTGCACCAGCCTCGCCAGGGTGTGCAAGAGCTACGCAGCGCAGACCCCTGGGGGTGGGAAGGAGGGAGAAGGGGACAGGTGGGCCTGAGGAGCCGGGGCCTCCTTCCTAGCTCAGGAGTCTGGGGACTTGCAGGCTGTGTCCTGTGGGGCCGCCGTTCCCTCAGCCTGGGACCACGGGGCCAACAGGCACAGCTGTCCTTTCTCACCCCAAACCCTCCAGGAAGGGGACACTGCCCTGCATGGCATGCTGGGCACACGGAACCAGGGAGGACAGAGGACAGAGGACAGAGGACAGGCTGAGCACAGGTGCCAGCACCTCTGTGAGGACCTCGCGCTGCAACTTGCCAGCCAAGGCAAGGGCGGCAGCAGCCTGGGGGCTGTGGGGAGGCTGAGGCTGCGCCACCAGTCGGGAGGATCAAACACAGATGCCGGTCTCGAGGTCGTGAAAGAGAAGCAAGGGGTGAAGGTGGAGGGGACTGTCACCCACGGAGCCCTGCTGTGCCCTGTGAGCTGAAGGGGCTCCAGGCTTCAGGACACAGATGCGGCACGGGGAGGGGGTCTGCGTGGCAGCCATGTGGATGTGCCAAGCAGACCTCTTTGGTTTGTCTCCAGGAGGTGAACCCCACGGCTGTTCCAAAGTGAGTGGAGGCTTCGCACACCGTGGCCTTCTGCACCGTGGCAGCTCCCGGTGGGTTCCAATGCATTTTCCTCCCCGAAAAGGTGACCTGCTTGCCTGTGTCTCCCTCCCTGCCACTGCCCGGCGGCTCGCCCACAACGCTCAGGAGGGCAGTGCCAGGCCTCGGAAGGGGTGAGGGTGGGAGATGACCGATCATTTCAGAAACGACGCTCTGTTGCAGTGTAGACACGGAAGTGGGGAGACAGTGGGTGGTCACCAGGAGGCTCTGGGACAAAGGCGGGAGCCAAGGGGCACGGGGGGAGGGGCTGCCAGCCTGGCCACCTGCCTTGGCTGCAAGGGTGACAGAGGCAGGAGTCTCACCGAAGCCTGGAACTGGCTCAGCAGCACCAGGAGAGAGGACGATGGGCTCTGCTGCAGCGGGCGGGTCAGGGCTCTGGGTCTGGGGGGCGGAGCCCCAGCCTCAGCCTCACATATGCCCACAGCTCCCTGGGACAGCACAGGGCCCCATGCATGGTGGGCAGTGCAGCCCCAGGGGGACGAAAGCCGCACCTAAAGCCACACGCACACAGGCAGCAGCTGGGGCCTCATGGCCGACTCAGGCCTCGAGCTCTCCAGGAAGGCGAGCTGCCTCTGGTTCCCCCCGCTGCTCCCGCTGCACTCCAGACTAAACCCCAGCTGAGCCACATTTCTGGGGAGAAGGAATGCAGACCTGGGAAGCCAGAGGCACTGTTCCCAGCCCAGTGGGCAAGAGGCAGGAGACTCTGGAGAAGAGACTGAAGCGAATTTGACGGTCCCGGGCAGGCCTGGAGATAAGGTAACCAGGGAGACACTGCACAGAGCCGGCTGCCATCCGATGGTCCAACCCACTCAGTGCCACTGGAATCTCAAGGTAACAGCATCAGGCCGTCTCTCCATGTCACGTGGCCGTGTGGGGCGCACAGCAGGGAGGTCAAGGATTTCAGGGCGAATCCAGCCTCCGGGACCTTGCAGCTCTCAAGAATAAGTCAGCCCTGAGGACAAACAAAAGCTAGGTGCCAGAGAGACTGCCGAACTGAGAGAGCTCGGTGCTCCTGAAAGCCTGAGAGACCCAGGGAAGCTGGCGCGGGAAGCAGATCGTCCTTGCAGGGCAGCTCTGCCCAGAGCACTGTGCTGCCCAGGCACAGAGGACCAGCCTTGGCCTTGAAGGCAGTCATCACTGGACTGTCTCCTGAGCAGCTCTCCTCGGGACAGAACACCTGGTGTCTAGGGGTGTCGGCACCCCGCACCGAGCTGGCCTCTGTGATTCCATCATGCACAGCTCCTAGCCTGCAGCCCGCAGCCCACCCAGCACCCTCTGCCCACGAAGCCAGCAGCACCATGCCACTCCTGTGGTCTCTGGGCCCCTCGGGCAAACGAGACATCCTGTGTCACGTGGCCATGGGATACCACTTTGAAAATTGGCTCCACATGTGGGATCACAACTGCTTCTGTCCTGGGAAAGCTCTGTGCCACAGACAAGACGAGGGGGACACCCTCGTTCTTTCCTTATAATCCCAGACACGTGGGTCAGTGATTGCAGCCAACACAGAATCTGTCTTCCCGACTTCTTGTGGGTCACAGTTTTGGGGGGCACTCCTCCCCTGCCACATGGGGGCTGGGAGATATGGCCAGGCTGCATCTGCAGGCGGAGCTTGGGTGGGGGTTGGGCAGCAGAGGGTTCGGAAGTGGGCAAGTCCTCAGTGGTGCTGAGACGCCTGCGCACGAGCTCCTCTCTGCCCATGGAATTTGCTGTCTCTAGGGCTCATGAGGGCCTGGAGCTGCCAGGGGCCGGCTGTGAGAATGGAAGCCAGAGGAGGCAGTGAGAGACAGTGACAAAACCCTGAAGATGCCTGCCTGGAACTGGCTATGCCTGAAACCCACCCTGGGCTGCAGCGTTCACTTGTGGGGACCCATCTGAGTTGGGTTTCTGCTCTTACAAGCAGAAGAATCCTAAGTGATACAGTCTGGTACAGTACATGTGAGAGGGCTAAGGAGCTATGTCCTCATGCAGTTCTTAAGCAAATCCGGCTGGATCAGCCTTCAGAACGTAGCCCAAACCTTACTAGCGTCTCTTGACTGCCCTGGCGACCATCAGAGTGCAGGCCACCGTCCCTCACAGAGACTGCTGCAGAGGCACCCTGCGTGGTCCTGCTGTGTCCCTGTAACTCCTGCTCCCGCCCCAGCCCTGGCGGGCAGCAGGAAGACCCCAGAGCTGAGTCAGCCAAGTCACTCTCCCACTCAGAGCCGCCTCTGGATGAAGCGCGCAGGCGTGTGCTTGGACTGGGCCTGGTTGGGACCATGGGGTCTGCAGCCCTCACCCCCACACCGCTCAGCTCCCGTACCAAGCTGCCACTGGCTCCACCTCACCCACCCTCTGCCTGACATCGCACCCTCCATCAGCTCCTCTCTGGGCTGCTTGTCTGCCCACTGCTGGCTGCTCTGCGGGTCTGGGCTGGGCCTCTCCTTTCTGGCACACAGCCCCTTGAAGGTGCCAGTGAACGCAGAGCCCAGGGACGCTGCGGGCCCTGCACACGGATCCCTGCGCTAAGCTGGGCCGGGGTCTCAGGCCACTTTCTGGGCCATGCCAGTGTCCTGCGGTCCAGAGGAGGCCTGGGCGGCCATGACGGATGAACCCACCGTGTCCTTCCCCAGGCACCTGGCACTCGCAAGGAGTGTTTTCAGTCGAGGAGCCATGGGCCGCTCTCCTTCCCTGGCTCCATCGGAGTCCAGCGATTCTCTGTGGTCTCAGGGACTCCACAGGGGCAGCAGCTCAGGCAGTGCCTGCTGTGCCCGGGAGAAGCCAGGGCAGGGCAGGGCTGGTGCCCTGGAGTTTAAGAAAGTCCCTTCCTTCCTCTCTCCTGGCCACAGGGCTCTCTTCTCCTTCTACCCATGCAATTTAGAGATTTTGCCAAGTCTCTCCAGCCCCCAGGATATTTCCTTTAAGCAAGAAGAGAAAAATCAATCCGGGCATGAGCTAACGAGGGGCCTCTGGCCTCTGCACCACTCAGCTCTTCTCACGCTTTCCCGAAGCAAAGCCCAGAGACAACAAGGAAAACAGGAGCTCGGGCTGCCCTCAGTGGGCACCAGCCCTCAGCGGGCACTCCATGGGGGACAGGGATCTCTCCGGGCCCACAGCTGTCCCACAGCCCAGGAGGTGGGCATGGCAGACAAACATGTGGAAACAGCCTTCAACCCGCAGCACAAAGCCAAGCCGAATCCCTGGACAGCACCCACCCACCAAGGGGCTGGAGGATAAACTGAGGCACAGGCGCAGAAGGGGCTGCTGCATTCTCTGCCCAATTCTCAGCAGGTCTTTCCATCCCTAGGTACAGCAGGGCTTTGGGAGGTGACAGGCCCTGACGGGGCAGGACAGAGGGAACAGAACATGCCAGGAGCTGCAGTCAGCTGGGACGGGATGAGGAGCATGTGTGGTTGTGAGAGCATCACTGGAAAGAGTGATGCAGTGTTGAAATGCCGAGTGCAAAGGCCTCATGACAGAAGCCTGTCCACAGAGCAGAGAAACGGAAGCATTGTGCATGGACAGCACTCAGGCCACAGCAGAGTCTGGTTTCAGCCCCAGTGCCTCACATTCCAGGGCAGGGAGCGGGTGAGCGCCTCCCACCCACACAGGGGGTGGGCTGGCTCTGCTGCCCCCGCCTGTGCCTCCACAGGCGGCTCACCCACACTCAGCACTGCTTGGAGCCAGTGTCCTCACAGCGCCTCTGGTTCTTGGTGAAACCCCAGTGACCGGCTCCTGTAATTGCACTAATTACAAGGCCATCTGCTACCTGCGAAGGACGGATGCTGGGAATGGCTGTTGGGAAGCCGGGGGCTCTCTCAGGTAAACTGAGGATGGGCCTGCAGGCACCTCAGTTACAGGAAATGGGTTCTGGGAAGCAAGCTCTTCATGAGCTGGGAAATGACAGCTGCCAGCAGCTTGTCGACCCTTTGCTGAACACCTAGGTGTTGAAGAAGCAAGGACTCTCGCTGAGGGCTACAGGGCAGGGCCAGGTCCATGACATCCTCATGGCCACCTCCCTTCGGGGCTGCCTGGATTCTGGGGTGCAGCAGCCACGGAGCGGGGACATCCTTGGAAGGCACATTAACAGTGACTGATAATGTCCCTCCAGCCCCCAACACTAAGAAGCAGCCGCAGTGGCCGGGCTGGGGGCCAGGTGAGGTGTGGGAGGCAGGACCATTCCCCTGTCCAGGATGTCCCTGCAAGGCACCTCAGGGTGGACCAAGGAGCCTCTTAAACTGTCTCTAGAACTTCCCCTGCCCCACACATCTGCAGGGAAACCCGGCTCTTGAGAGCAGTTGGTCAGGCACAGGGAATGAAGTCGTGCTCCACGGCAGGGCTGGCATCAGGGTGACCACCCTGGCAGTGGCACGCATGAGCGCAGGGCACAGATTGCCACAGAGTGGCAGCAGATCTACAGTGACAGACACTAAAGTACAGAGAGGTCAGCTGAGTCATCCAAGGTCACAGAGACGTTCAAGGTGACCTTCAAGAAGGGACAACCAAACCCGCAACACCCTCGGACACCTGGCGATGTAACTAAGATTGCAAGAGGGCCCGCCTGGCTTCTCTGGGGCAGAGTCCAGTGGCGGGTATCACTGATGACACGGACAGCAGAAGGAGGAGAAGCCACGTGAAGGCAGAGGCTGGAACCACTGGCCACGAGCCAGGCGCAGAGCCACACCTCCCAGCACCCAAAGCAGGAAGGGCATCATGTTCCTTCTGGGCAGCCCTGAACTTTGCAAGGCACAGCAGGGTGGGACTGGCCCCTCACCAGAGACCTCTCCGGCTGGCTGTGTGACCTTGGGCCCTGTGACCTCCCAGCCCTCACTCTCCATGTCTGTAAAACAGAAGCCATAGGTCCGGAGTGGGCTGAGGTGAATGTGTGTGCGTGCAATGGCACTCTGCGATGCTGGCCAGTGCCGTCACCTGGTCCCCAGATGCCTGACCCTGTCACCAACAGTCACCAAATCCCGGCCACGTGGATATTCAACCACTTCTTGACAACCTTCAGGTCTGCAGAGCAGACATATCACCACAGGCCTCGAGGAGCCGATAAGGACGCGACCATAGTCTATGGGTTCTGGTTTTAATCAAAAGAAAAATACCCAACAGCATCCATTTGTAAGAAGCACCTGGTGTCCACTTTCTAGACCGCCCCACACCGTGTGTCTCCAAGTGTGCCTGTAGCTACATTACCTCGCCCAGAGGCCTCGCCAGCGCAGCACCCGCCTCCAAGCCACACGCATTTCTAGCATCTGCTTGGGGTTTGCTGCAGAGGGCACCGTGCAGTAGGCGCTGCCATCTCCACGCTGCGGGCCTCGATTTTGCACCCACAGTCTTATTTATTCTGAGACCCAGGCAGACTGGACAGTGGATGGGGTGTGGCCCGGCCCACCTGCGCCCCCAGTGCTGCGGCTCCCTCCACACACCTGGGCGTGGCAAGGGGCAAGGGTGTCAGTGCCCAGGGACGCAGAGAGGCCCCCGTGTCCCTGGGCTGGCAGAAGAGGGGGCTCCGCTCAGCACAGTCCCTGCAGGATCAAGAGAGCCCTGCGAGCCATGAACCCCACAGTCACTTACACCAGCCTGGGCCTGGGCGGCTCCCCACCGACTTCCTCTGCCTCTTATCTGGGGTTTGTACCCATGCTGCCTCTGTCTCCCTCAGATTGAGGCCTCTGCACCTCTGCCTGCCGGCAGGGCTGGCCTGGGAGCTGCAATCTGTGAACCCCAGTGGATAGAGGAGCCGTCCGGACACAGACTTCTGCAAGGACCGAGCCCTGGGCCTGCAGCAGCGTGAGACACAGGCTGCGCCCAGACCAAAGCCATGAGCTGTGTTGACAGAGTCCCTGGTGCAGGAAAGGAGAGAGCCTGTCACTGTGCGTCAGATTCCACACCAAGTGTCTCGCCTCCAAGCCCAAGACCCCAGCCACAAGGTGGCGCTTTATGCCCATTTCATAGAGGAGCAAACAGAGGCTCAGAGGCATTTGCCCGAGGTTCCAGGGTCACCCCGTTGGCACTCTATGTCATTAACTCACTGAGTCCTCAGGATCGCCCAGGGTAGGGAGACCTCACCTGAAGCTGAGGAAACAGAGACAGTAAGTTCAAGTGGCTACCAAGATCCAGCAGCGAGGCTGGGGGCAGAGCTGGACTCAAGGCTGCAGAATGAGATGCTGACCCAAAACAAAACAAAAGGAACAACCCCAAGAAATTAAGAAAAGAGGATGGGCTGGAGGGTTAGCTCAGTGGTTCTGGTGCCTGCCTCGCAAGTGCAAGGACCTGAGTTCGATCCCCGGTAACCACATATAATGCTGGGCAAGGAGACACGCCCACCAACAATCAACGCCACATACCACAATGCCAGACGTGGTGGCTCACGTCTGTAATCCCAGCACTTGGGAGGCAGAGACAGGAGGATTGCTGAGTTCGCGGCGGCTTGCCTGGGCACCATAGTGAGCTCAGGGCCAGCCTGAACTACAAAGCGAGACCCTGTCTCAAAAAAGCAAAACTTTAAAAAAAAAAGAAAAGAGGAAAAATAAGATTAGATCAAATAAATTAATTCAATGATGGCTGTTCTTATTTTTCTTTTCTTTCTTTCTTTAAGACAGAGTCTCTCTGTATAGCCCAGGCTAGCCTTGAACTCATGGCAATCTTCCCGCCTCAGCCTCCCAAGTGCTGGAATTATAGGCATGTATCACCACACCTCGAAGCTCTTTTTTTAAAAAGAACAACTTGCCACCACACGCAGAGCGCCAATGGTTAGGTTACTATTAGGAGGTTATTGATTTATTTGTTCAATTAAAAATAAAAAGCATTTGCTAAATCTGCTCTATGCATATGCCCGGCAAATGCCGATGTGACTAAGAGGATGGTGGATTAACTGGTGGTGACTTGAACCAGTTCGGGGTTTGGGGAGGACCCAGAACCATGGCTGTCTATGGTAACGGAGGGGCTATGGCATGCTAGAAACTGGGTACACAGAGGGCCAGGTACCAGGGACAGAGGAGGACCAGAGGGGACATTCAACAGGGCTGGGCACTGGCTTGTGCAGCTCCTGACGCCGCCAGGGGCAACCTGTCTGGGTACTGAGTGACCCTGTCCAGTGGGAGGTGGCCTCAGGCTGCCAGGCACCCACCTCAGGAAGGACCCCACAGACAGGACATGGAGGCACAGGGCACAGGCAGGAGCAGCTAGTGCCCAGCCCGGCCCAGTGCCCACTCCTGTCCCCTTCCTGTAGGGTGCCCTGTGGAGCACAGCCTGGCACTGAGGTGGCCTCAGGGGACCGGAGGTGGGCAGGGCTAGTCAGAGCTAATAGGGCAGCACATGCTTCACAGAGTTCCCCAAAAGAGACAGCTGGGCTCTAGGGCACCATTTTGGTTGTGTGGCCTGTACCCTGCTGAGGTCCACAAATGCCTTCACAGAAGCTTTGCTCTGCATGTTGTCAGCGGAGGTAGGTAGCATGGGACATGGGCCTGGGGTGCAGCTGACAGTGGGGCACTTACCCAGCATGCATGAGGCCCCAGGTTTGGTCCACAGCACCAAATAACACAGTGTGCCCCCTGCCCAACTGTACGCCATGGCCCAGACAGAACTGCTTCCGCTTCCCCTGGCAACTCAAAGCAGTGCCTTATCTTTGTCACAGGCAGACCTGCTTCCCAAAGCATGGCAGCAGGATACAGGGCCCTGGGTTTGCGCACCCTGCTCAGCCACTTCCTGGAGCCCCTGACCCTCACCACACCTCAGAACCTCACTGGCACAGAGCCAGGCAGCACTTCCCCACAGAGATGTGGCAATCTAGCCATGCCCCGATCCAGCCGCCCTGGAGACCAGCAATCCCAGGATGCCAAGGCCTGTGGCAGGAGGGGAGATGGCACAGTACCCCTGCCAGGAAGGGCTTGCCACCCGATGGGTGCATCGGGTCCCCGGAAGCTGGTTCAGCATGCTGCTCACAAAGCTCTCCGTCTCTCGGGTGCTTCCCAGGAAGCTCCTGCAGATCTGTCTCTGACTTGCATTTTAGAGTCAGGCTGAGGGGACAAGAGGGGCCTGGACTGTACCGGGGTTGACCCTGGTCCCCCAGGGAAGGGTTCACACATGCACACGTGTGGGTTCACACACGCACACACACGCACACACACACCCTGGCCAGCTCAGGGGAAACCTGGCTGCCAACAGCTGCTTTCTACATCCATTCCAAGGCCTTCGAAATGTCACCCCCACTTCCGATTTGCCCAGGGACCGGGAAGGAAGTGTCTCTGCCTGTGCCCTTAACATGCCCCGTGGCCCCCTGAGGAATCAGTCCCTCTCAGGTCTGCAGCCCGCACCTGGGACTGAACTGCTCTGATGTCCAGTCTGCGCCCAGGGAGCTGAGGCTTTTTCAGAAGACACGAGCATTGTGTTGATGCAGGTCTTGCTAGGACAAGGTGAGATGGTCTGTGGACACCCCACGGTGACCTCTCCGCAGCTCCGGGGTCCCAGTGAGTAGCACAAGCTGAAGCTCCAGGGAGAGGGCAGGAGCTGGCAGGAGGCAGCGGAGCCTGTGTCCCAGCTCCCGGTGCGTTCTGGAAACAGAGCTGGTGCCACCCAAAGGGGTGGTCTTGTTCAAGCCCAAGTTGCAGATGGCCACAACTTCATGCCCACCACCAAATGGCGGTTCCCGGGGCACTTCCTGGGTGGCCAGCTCTTACACACATGACCTGCAGACCGAGCCTGGGACAGTGGCAGGGCAGGTGGTAAAGTCCCAACTGGGGGCTGAGTTGTCCTAGTGGCCAGGAGGCCACCGCAGCCAGCCAGTGGCCACAGGAGATGCTGGTGCTTTGTCCCTGGGACGCTCGGACACCTGGCTTTCCACATGCAACACCCAGAGGACCTGTCGTGAAGCACCTTCCAGAGGAGAATGAAGAGGCAGGGAGGTCGAGGCTGAGCCCACCAGGCTGAGGGCCAGATGTGAAGTCAGTTCTGCTTCCCCTGGCCAGGTGTGGTCAGTGGGGGCAGCACGGGATGGGGAAGCCTGTCTGTGTGGCTTCCAGTGCGTGAGCACCCTCTCTGATCCCTTCTATAAAGGGGGGACAGCCAGTAACACCCCCTTCGAGCTGGGAGAATGAGTCAAGTACCTTGACACCAGTGAAGGTGCCAGAAGTGGCGGCTGCTGCTGTTTACTGAGCCACACCCACCCCACTCAGCCTGGGCTCGAGGACAGGACAGGCACAGCCAGCAGCTGCTGAGGGCCAGCAATGGGCGGCAGGCCCTGGTGGGGCCGGCTGGGGTCCAGGGGTCTCCGTAGTCCCTTGCCTGTGTGAGAGGAGGAGCTGGAGGTCAGAGGTGCCAGGCACATCAGACGGCCTCTGCGCCTCATCACTCTGCTTATCATGTGACTGATTCCTTCCTGTGCAGCTGAGCAGTGGTTCTCACACTCAGAGTCTCCTGGAGGGCCAGCCCCCTGCTCCGCCCTAGGCCAGCTCTGTGTGTATTGGTGCATGTTGGAACTGCAGGGCGGAGAGCTTGGTCCAGGGGTCGGGTATACCCAGCTAACCTGCCTGCCATCTGCCTTTCCCTCCCGCCCCCCTCTGCTCCCGCCCCATCTCCAGGGGTTACCTCCCAGTGTCCATCTGTGTGTGTCACCGCAGCAGAGGTCACCACTGAGCGTCACCATTACAGGACACTTTAACACCAGCATGCAGCTGAGGACCTGGCACTAGGCTTTAAGGAGGGGTCTGCACCGAGAGAGTGCTCAGTCCCGCTGTTATTTTTGTCCCCTTTGCCACAGAGCCAAAGCTGTGGGCCGAGCCGGGGCCGTGGTGCCGGGTGGAGACCGGGTGGTCCCTGTGTCAAGTGTCCCCTCACCCACCACCACGGAGGGCTAGTGACGGTGAGGTGTCTATTTCCTATAATTACTGAGTGTTAATGTAATCACTGAGGGCGAGAGCCAGCTGGAAAGGATGGAGTGTGACATCCCGCAAAGACAGACAGCTAAATAAGTCATCGGCCACAGACAGCCTGGCTGCGGGCTTATGTAACCGCCCCACTTCCCCGTCTGGCCTTCTTCGCTCTGGCTCTGCTTTCTGAGGCTGCACCTCTTCAATAGGCAGCACACAGGACATGAAAGGGAACTGTGGGGAGACATGCCGCCACCGCAGCAGCCCCAGGTGTCCTCAAGCTGGGACACAGTGGGCAGGGTCCAGGTACCCCAGCTAATGCTGGGAGTGGGCACCCGTGGCCCAGCACACATGGTGAACTCACTGCATGCATTTCAGTTTGTGCAGGGCCTTTGCAAACCAGACTGCTAGGGAAGCAGGAAGTAGTCCGCTCTCTGCCCAGTCTCTGGCTCTGGATCTGTTCCTAAGAACCAGTGAGAGGAGACGGGCCCAAGCACACGCCAGCAGTCAACAGGCACAGGCTGGGGCCCAGGGAACACCCTCGGGTGACACATGCCCAGGCGAGGGTCTCTGTGCTCTGCTGCCTAGATAACAGGTTGGTCAGGCACTTGGCCTCCCGAAGCGCACACAGTAAATGTGGAGATGCCCCGACCTCTCCCACATCACAGAGAGGGATGCCCAGGGTTGGAAAGGGGCAAAATGCCCCCAGTATTGCTGTGCCGTCTCAGCTGACACCAACAGGACATGGAGAAGCACTGACGTGGCACTTTTGAGCCTGCTGCTTTGCAAGGGCATGTGGCACCCTCGGCAAAACTCAGATCCTGTGTCCCCCTCCAGGACAAGGCCATCAGAAGTTCCTATGGTTAACCGCACCCCTGGAGTCTTCTCACAGGTCCACTGTGTGTTAATGGCATGCAGAGCCTCAGGTTGGCACATGTAAAGCTTCAGCATGGTGCTGTAAGGTCACAGAGGTGCTGTGACTGACCAGGTAGGCCTGCTGTACATTGAAGAGACTGTAGGTCAAGGTGGCTGGACAAACAGAGCCTGCTTTTGGGCAGAACCGCCCCCTCAGGTCTCAAGCAGCTGTGTGCACCTGCTAGGCACATCGTACTACAACCCGTGTGTCATACGCACAGTTGCTGGTGTTTCTGGCACCAGACTCCACCCACTCTGCTAGCTGACAAGCGGCAGCCTGGAATGGGGAGGCTCACGTCTTCCTTTGGATCCTCTGGACTCCATCATGGGTTCCAGGCCTTGAGCGTGAGTCTGGCAGTGACATTTCGAGGCAGAGCAGGGTCAGAGTCCAGCGCGAGTTTGGGCTGGGGTGCTGCACCCCTCCTGGGCGCGTTGGAGTCTTCCTGGCACCAGCACCCGGCTCCCTTTGTGCTCAGCAGCCGCTGCCACGCCCCCCTGTCACCTGGACCCTTGGACCCCTCCTGGGCAGCCAGCCATGCTTCTGCCTCGAGGTCATTGGCCCCAATGTGTTTGCTCAGTGCACAGCCGCCCAGTCCCTGGGTGCCCAGGCAGAGCAATGGCCAGCTGCTCGGACAATGCCCTGAGAGGGCAGGGCTGCTCCCATGAGCCTGCTCTGCAGTGAGGCAGGGCTTTGTGAGGGTCATTCCACCCTCGGGGGGCAGGGTGCCCACCTGTCTGGGTCCTGCGGGCTCTGCTCCTGCCCTTCCCTTCCTGAGAGGCCCCTCCCTGGCTTTGCCCTTGGGGGTTGCGGGAGCCTGGACAATGAGCTTGGAGGCCTTGCATGGCTCCCTGGGAGCTGGCTCCAGCCGCCCTGCTGGCCTCTGTGGGGACAGGCACAGGAGCACGGCTGTGCTGCTGTGAAAATGACTGTCGCACAAGGACAGTGACCATGAACCCCAAACACAAATGGGCCCTGCGTGCTCATGGCTGCCCACCGGGCCTGGCGCCTGTCCCTGTGGGGTCAGGCCTCTTTCCGAGCGTGCCCACCCCAGAACCTGCCGATGCCACTGCAGATGGCCCTCAAGGTGACCCAGCCGTGGGTGAAATGCTCCACCACACACACCCAAGCCAAGGGCACACAAAGACAGAGCGGAGGTGAAGAACGCGAGGTCCCAGAATGCCAGGTCTCTTTTAGCACGTTTCCTACAGTTATGAGTAGGAAGGAAATAAAATGGTGGCCTAGAAAACAGCACACACGTGTATCACTAGCATGGAACAGAAGTGACATTTCAAAACGGTGCAGGCAGCGGCATGTTCACGCCAAGGTGTGGGGCCTATGACCTCTGTTAGGTGGAAAGACAGCTGTGCCCGGAAGTTCCACATGAACCAACAACCCAAATGTGAAAAGGAACCATACTTTCAATATCACTAGAAATAAACACAGGCAGTATCTTTACATGGTTTAGTCTTAACACAAGAAAGTCCTAAGCATAAAAGAAAAGGTTACTATGATCATAACAAAATTAAAAATGTCCATGACAAAATGTCCTCTAAAGAAAGCTCAACTATGAGCTCTCTACTGGACACAGGTATATGTCACATATGTAAAATATAAATATGCCCCCAGAATTAATTTAAAAAGATGAGTAATAGGAAAACAAATGGGTAAAAAATTTAATAAGTACTGTATTCAAAAAGGGGCCTGGTCCTCAGAGCAGCACAGAAAGTCTGTCACTCGCGTGAGATGGAAGCACGTCTGGGAAGCACCCACACCACGCTACATGAAAGAAACGGAAAGTAGGGTCACACGAGCACTGGGAGAACATGGAGAAGCACGAGCTCCCAAGTGTGCTGGGTGTGAACTGCAGACACCTCGCAACAGGCTGGCACAGGCCAGCCTGGAGGCAGCACCGACGCATGCACCCCAGCGGGGACAGGTGCTGTGCAGGACCGGTGGACACAGTCAGGGATCAGGAGATGGCATGGCGCAGCCACACCAGGTGAGGAAAAGACAAGCACTCCAGAGATTCACACACACATACACATGTACACACGTATACACACATATATGCAACACACACATACGTACCATACACATATCTATGGACACGGAGAGAAGCCTTGCCTCAAATTCCAGATCAAGGCCGCCCCAGAGAAAGGTCTAACAAGAGGGATTTCTGCTTTAGTGAAATGTTTTAGTTGAGAAAATCTGAAAACAAGAGAAATCAGTAACCTCTGTCCCTGCTGGTGGGTGGATTTATATTCTCGCATCTTTAATGACTGAAAGGAACGTTCCTCCAAAAGCCAGTGACAAGCATAGATCACGCCTGTCACGGGTCCATCCGGCCCCACCCAGGGCTGGACTTGGGCTTCCCCCAGGGTGGACACTGCTCCTACAGCCTGGACTCTATCTGTCCTGGGGCCTCCCTCACTGTGCAGACAGGGGCTTCCTGTGGTGGGTTCGGAACTGAGCCCACTCTGGGATGGGGTGTGCGGCACAGACCGAAGCGGGAGCCGGGACAGGGGGACGGACTGCGGGAGCCCGAGGGCTGTTCTAAGCACTCCCTCCCCCTGGACACATTAACTTAAAGAGCTCAACAGACCCACGAGAGTGAAGTCAGCATTAATGTGGGGAGGACTCAGTGGGCAGCCCAGGGAGCCCATGAGGGCCTGAAATCTAAGGTCAGGCTGGGCATGGGCTCCACTTCCTGTGGGCCTGCACTTGGCCTAGGGATCTGTCAGCCTCAGGCAGGGCAGTGCCAGGGGCCCAGCCTGTGGGTGCTGGGTGGGCACTGAGGACAAGCTCTCACTGGCTCAGCTGTGCGAGGCCCACAAAGCTCCGGCTCCGGCTCCCAGCACCCTGCCTCCTTCCCGGCCAGCACCCCGTTCCTGGTCACCGCCTCTCTGGCCTGCCCGCGGCTACTGCGTGGCTGCCTGCCTCACTGTTCCTCTCTGTGGAAAGGTGGGAGCAGAGGGAGGGCAGGAGTGGGAGGGCCGGGCCTTCCACAGGACCTGGGGTGAGGCCGGACGAGAGTTTGGACGCCCAGAGCTGCTTTGCAGTCAGAGGCCCGCCTGGCTCCTGGCCACCGAGGCCAAGTCTACACCCGGCCTCCCAGCCACTGCCTGCTGCCCAGGCCAAGCAGGTGGTGAATACTTCTCAGGGGCTTTTGTTTGGGGCTTGACCGAGCCAAGGCTAAGGACCAGGCTTTGGGGTCAGATGGCCGTGGGTGGGAATCCAGGGCCTGCTACCTGTGAGCTGACAGGACATGAGTTCGCCTCTCTATACCTTGGTTGTTTCTGTGTGTTTGTTTTATTTTGTTCTTTTGGGACAGGGGCTCACTGTGCAACCCAAGCTGGCCTTGAACTCACAGTGAGCCTGCCTCAGCCTCCCGAGGGCACACCACGCCACACCCGGCTTCTGTGCCTTGGTTTTATCATTTTTTCACTGTTTACTCAGAGCTGACAATGACCTCAGCATTAGGACAGGCTTTCTGGGGGTGCAGTGAGAACCAAGTGGCACTGCACCCCGGTGTGGGGCGTGTGCCTTGGGGTCACCACTGTAACACCAGTGTCCAGCCAGAAGATCCCCAGCTCACTGTCCCCAGGGCAGGAGGTGTCAGGGGCTACGGACTTCTTTACAGCCTCCCTGGCCCCATCCAGCCTCTCCCTGAGCCCATCTGAGGCCCCTGCCTATCCCCATAGCCCCAAGTGCAGGGCACTCGTGCGACACCACAGACCTCAGAGGACAGCATGGATTTATTTTAAGGCACTAGGTGAGGAACTCTGCCCTGCCCTGGGAACTCACCTGTGGGCACAGTGCCCACTGCTGCCGAGGCACCACACACCTGCCCTGTGCCCCTCACCCCATAGCCACTCTGCCATTGATCTGAAGAGGCCTCCTCTCCAGTCCCCATCTCAGCCTGGGCAGTCTGCCCTCGTGGAGCAGAGAATGGGACTCCTTCCACGCACATGACTATACCCGTTCAGGTAGCCGGCCCACTGTGTGCCCACACCAGGCCGGGTCCTGCTGGGCAGGTCCCTGAGCTCTCAGGGCACAAAGTCTTGCAGACAGGGTAGTGCTATTCATGACAGGATGACGGCATGGAACTCGGATCCTGAGGGAGAAGGGAGTGGAACTTGGGGTCTGGAGGGCCAGGATGGAGGTCAGGGAGGACCAGAGAGAGGAGGGCCACCAGACTGCCGGGTGCAGTGGAGCCACAGAGGAGAGACCTGGGGAGAGGCTCTGCCAGGCAGACAGATCTCCTGGGGAAGGCTCCGCCTCAGCACCTGCTGGGCCTTGGCTGGCACCCCTCTTCCACCAAGACACAGCTGTCACCCCTGACCTAGGGCCCTGGGGATGGTGCCCCTGAAGGTCAGGCCCCTAGTGACATTGCTGAGCAAAACTGTCCAGCCTACTCACCGGCCCCTGGCTCAGACACAGGACAGCTGTGGTGCCGTCGCCGTGCTGCAGGTGGCTTGGCATGCCGGCTGTGTAGCAGGCTCCTCCTGTGGACAACTGAGGAGGGTTCTGAGCCTGCAGATGACCAGTCCTCGAAGGGGATGGGGCGGGGCGGCTGCCCCAGGGCACCCAGAGAGCTGGTGTTGCCCTTACCTCAGGCTTCACACTGGCAGAGCAAGATAGCAGGGCCACAGGGAGCCGGAGACACAGCGTGCGGGTGCTCGCTGCACCAGCGTTAGACAATAGCAGTCCGGATGGGAGCCTGGAGGGAGGTGGGGACCACCGAGCAAGGCTGTTCCTATAAAGATTTTTTAATTAAAAAATCTCCACTCTTGCTGGGCATGGTGGCTCACACCTGTAATCCCAGCACTCGGGAGGCAGAGACAGGAGGATTGCTGAGTTCAAGGCTTGCCTGGGCTATATAGTGAGCTCAGAGCCAGTTTGAACTGCAAAGCGAGACCCTGTCTCAAAAAAAAAAAAAAAAAAAAAACTCCACTCTTGTCACGAATCTGTTGAGGGGAATCCCAGGGCCCTGGGCTCCATTTTCCTTTTCCAAAGAGCTTCGGTCTCTGCAGTATGGAGGTGCCATCCCCACTGCACAGGTTAACATCCCTGCAGCTCTGAGAGCGGAAATCAAGAAGCTGAACTCTGATGTTAATGTTGATTTGCTCCAACATGGGAAAATATGAACCAATGCTTTTCCTCCCAGGAACAGGGAGTTCAGTCTGGCCTGCCATTTGGTCTTTGTTACACGAGGCCCCGAGGACACAGTGGAGAGAAAGGTGTGGCCCAGTCACTGCCATCACAGCGGGATCACAAGTCACTGAGATCTGACTGTCGCCACACACTGCGGACGCATCAGCGGCCCTGGCCAGTGCGGAACACAGAGGCTGCGGCAACAAGGATGCACCTGTCCCCAGCAGAGCCCTCCTAGGGCTCCAGGGTGGCCGGGTCAGGACCCCTGGAAGATGGGAAGCATGAGAAGGAGGACAAGGGGGAGGAAGAGGAACCTGTGAACTATTTCTTGGAATAAGGACCAAACCCATGGAAAAAGCAATGGCCGCTGGGTTTAGACCCTGATTTGCAAAACAGGTGTCGGGGCTAAATTGAACTAATTTCATGAGTCAAAGGCTCCCAGTCCAAGGCACAAGGTGAGTGCTGGGGACCCTCAGGGGAAGGCACGACAGTGGCCGGTGGTCAAAGAAGCCCCGGGAGGGATACCCATCCTCAGAATGCTGCCTGGCACGGAATGGCCTCCTGAGCGAGTGGCAGATGGGCGTCACATGAGACCTCTGCCCTGTGCCCTTCTTTGCAGCCCCTGGAGCCACTGTACCACATCTCCACTACACTCAATGCTGTGTCTAACATCTCTCCTCCCCACCAAACATCACCGGCACTGTGGCAAAGACCCTGCCTGTAATGTCACCTCTTGGTCCTTGGTACCCAAGCCGGAACCTGACACACAAACCCATAGTGACCAAGGGGCAAACTGACCAAGGGGCAGAGTACCTGGCATCCAGAGGAGCCAACTCTCGAAAGTGCAGAGGCTTAACCTACACTTGTGCACATGTACACACACACACACATGTGCACACACATGCACACATGCTTATGTGCACGCACACCTGCATGAACACACACACAATGCATACACATGCGCACGCATGCACGCACACACATATTCCATTCCTTAGACTCTTCAGCTACCATCACAGGACCAGGGTCTATGACATATCAAGGGCATCACTGCGCTATGACACAATTAGCAACTTCCTGTGGCAGCTGATGTGAAAGGACACAGCAGGGACAGGCTGTGCGAGACCCATCTGCCAGCCACCTGGGATGCTGGCGCTGGCCAGGGCTCCAGCAATGCCTGGGAGGGACCAGCAGAGCCACAGGTACACTGGGCCCACCTGGGCAGTGAGGGGCACACGCTGACTTGGAGGTCACCAAATTCCTGCATCTAAGCTGCTCCCACCCTGCGGTGATCCTGTGCGTAGCGACACCCCTCCTGCCTCTGAGTAGTCCTGCAGCCGCAGAAGTGCACTGGAGACACGGCTCTGGGTGAGATCAGAACCCTGGCTCAGATGTGCGGACAGGACAGGACAGCCCCTGCCTGACACCCCCCCCCCACCGCCGCCACATATGCAGAGAACACACTGCTGACCCAGAAGCACAGTCCTCCGCAGCACTGTGACAGCAGGTCCCGGGGAGCAGCCGGGTGGGCCGGGCCGGTGGGCTAGGCCTCCAGGGAGCCACTTTCAGCCCTCTGCCCAGTTCAGAGAAGGCGAGGTGCGAGGAAAGCATTCCAGCAGGGAGAGCCTGAGGCAGGCTCAACTCCTGAGCACAGTCCATTTTCCAAACCAAGTTCCGAGCCCCAGAGAAGTTAGTCAAGGTCAGAATGGCAGAACCTGGACCAGAATTCAGACTTCTCACCGAGCCCATTCGTGGTGGTCCCTCCCCACCCTGGCCGTGCCCAGGCCCGGCTGGACATGCTGGGGTGGCAGGTGGGCAGGCTGTCCCAGGACCTCTCGGGCAGCGGGAGCCGGAAGTACAGGGAAGGCTGGCCTCACAGATGGCCCCACTGGAGCTGCCATGGGGAGGTGTCCATGGTCCTGGGCTGCAGAACTGTCAGTTTGGCTCAGTGGCTTCATTTGGCACCTTCAGGGGCTCTGCAACCCTGGGCAGGAAGTTTTCCAAGAACATTGTGGCTCTGCCAGGCAGGGCAGTGCTGAGTCAGTGGGCAGTACACCTTGGGTGACTTCCTGAACACCAGTTGGCTCCCACGCCTGCCTGGGACAGTTAGGCCTCAGCCTGACAAGGATGTAGGTACATGCCAGAGACCAGGGTGGCACCGCTCCAGGCGGACATGGACAGCCTCACTGGCTCCTGCTGGCCTCCAGGGCCCTGGTCACTGCCCCAGCCTGGGAACCCCGTTCCTGCTGCCTCGAATCGTCCATCGAGAGAACAGCACTTTCCTCCTCACCGTGGGGTCTCCAGTGCCTGTGCATACACAGCCCCAGGAGCCAGGCAGCAGGTGGGAAATTCAGAAAACCAGTGCACACTGGCTTCACAGGAGGACAGGGTGCGAGGGAAGCAGCGAGCCCAGTGCCCCCGAGGCAAGTGCCCAGGGTGGAGACAGGCCCCGCCTGCTGCGGGGTCCATCTCTCCAGGAAACCCAACATGGGCACCTCCTCCCTCAAGACTCCTTGGAAGCCCAGCCAGAGTCTCTGCTGCTTGGCAGCCTCTGGCCCCCTGATTTCCCCCCATGGCACCAGGGTGGAGAGGCAGAGTCCCGTCCCCCACTGGCTCCTGTGGTGGCTGCTAGCTAAGGCATCTCCCAAGGGTGTGGGGACAACAGGGAGGTGGCCGGGAGGCTTGGCTGCACAAGCCTCCCAGGAGTCACTGGGCTGCAAGAGTTCTGACGCAGAGAGGGTTAATCCACCAATAAGATGGTTGTTGGAGGTGGGGACAGGAGGTAGGGTTCAGCTGGACAGGGCGACCACGGGGGCGACCTTGGGGACTGCACATGAGCACGGCCCCTCTGTCCGCTCGTGGTCCTGAGGTGCGCCATGCTCCCCTCCTGGCCCTCCTCCACGCTGCCTCCGCCTCACCTCAGGCCTCAGAGGTGGAACCGGCCACCTCCGGCAAAACTTCAGAACTGGCCTGAGCCTGCCTTCCCTCTCTCACCCTTACCGCTGCTGCTGTGGCTTGGACGTGGCTTGTTCCCAGTAGACGCTGTGAGGCTGGATGGCTGTCCAGGCTGTGCTGGGTGGGACAAGGGGTGTCAGGGTCCTGGGTGGAAGCGCAGATGGACGAACGCATTTCTAGGGAGTTCACTGCACATCGGGCTGGGAAGGCTGCAAGGGCGGTCCTGGCCTCCCAGCCCCACTCGCCCTCCACTCCTGGCATGCTGGACACAGTGAGAAGGCCCCGGACAGACACCAGGCAGGTGGGTACCATGCCATGGGTGGCTGTGCCAGGCCCAGGAGTCTAGTAAACCTCTGCTTCCCGGGTCACTCATCTCCAGGAGAAGGGACTGGCACACAACGGTCACCTTCACTGGACAGGAGGACATGGGAGTCTAGGGCCTTCCCCGAGTTTCCTACTGGCAAGGAGAGAAGCGAGACTCCACCCAGATAGCCCGGCAAGCTGAGCCACACATGGTGCACCCCAGACCAGGGTGTACAGGTAGCACAGACTCCTCACAAATGAAGCCAGAGACCCATCCAACTCGGCCACTGCCCTGGAGGTACAGCGTCTTCCCAAGAGTCAAAGTCATCACAGAAGGTGACTGAGTTCACAGCAGCACAGCTCACCTGAGCTGGGGCCGGAAGCAGCCTGCGTGCAGTGGAGCACTACTCTGCCGTAAAGAAGACAAACTTCAGTCACCTACAGGGAGCAGGAGACATCTTAGATCATCATGTTAAATGAAATAGATCAGACCCGTAAATATTACACAGTTTGTCTACAAAAAGCCCAAAATATAAAGAAAGAGTAAAATCAAAGACAGATCACAGGAAACAGGGAAATAAGTCTTTGGCAAATGAGCTTAAGAGATAGAAGGAGGAGGGGGAGGGAAAGGGATGGAAAAGAGTGAAGCTATGTGACGTAGGTGCGGGAAGTCCCTCGAGGAAGGTGATCGCTGCGAACATGGACTGATGAAAGAGAAGCCAGGTGCTGAGCTGGCATCAGGGCAGAGCCACACACTGAGGGCTGCTCTCTCCCCAGCTGCGAGGGGTACAAGGGGGACAGTCTGAGCCTCAAGGGGGCCACTTGCCACTGACCGATTTTGCCCCAAACCCAGAGCCGCACAGTGAGCTCCTGCGGGTCCTGGCTTAGCCGGCACAGGTTCACGCTGGCACTGCTGACTGAGGGCTGGGCAGTAGTGTCCAGGCAGGGAAGGGACACAGAGCAGGAGCCCCCCACTGACCCATGACCTTCCCTCCCCTGTGGCCAATGCCGCCTGGCTGGTCCCCTGAGGCCTGCTCTCCACGACCACGAGTGAGCTGCCCTTACTCCTGGAAGGAGCTCTTGCTGAAGGCTGCAGGGGCCCGAGCCCTGAGGCCCCAGCCACCCCTGTTCCTCTTCTCTTCCTCTCCCCTCCCCTCCCCTCCCCTCC
>PVIC010005529.1:0-57821 GCA_004025085.1 Thryonomys swinderianus
CCCCACGACCCCACGAGGGCAGCCCCAGCGAGGAGGGTGGTTTGTCTGTGCCTCCACTGGGGAGCGCGTGACGGTGGGGACGCTCGGCAAGCAGTCACCGACCACATGAGACGTGGCGTTTGATTTATCCGTCCGAGGGGGACACCAAGAAGACACACGGGCTCCCATCGGGTCCCTCTGCTGCCATCGCCTCCGGGCCTTGAGCCGAAGACGTCCGCCATGAAGCCTTTCTTGGATCTTGGATTTCTTTTCCTTGAAAATAATCACAAACTTGGCAACGGATTCTTCCCAAATGAACAATCCAACCTCAAAAACTCTCCCGGGTCATTTCAACCACTTACACTGGGAGTCCAGCCCTCCGCAGCACCTTCCCGACGCCGCGCTGCGGGCCGGCTGTGTCCTCCCGTGCAGCCGGCCTCCCGGGAAGGCTCCGCTTTCTCCGCCCGGCAGCCGGTGCCGCAGGGTGGCGCATGCGGCTCCGCACCGTGCTGGGGTTCCGCTGACCCTGCGCAACGGACGCGGGAGCCGGACGCCGCAGCTTCCACGGCTGCGGTGGGCGGGGACAGTCGCCGCCCAGGGGTCATCGGCACCTGTCCTCGGCCTGCGGCCCACGGGCGAGTGCTGCCGGTCCTGCCCCCTCCTGGTCCCTGCGACCTCTGGCCGAGCACCATCCCTGTCCTGCAGTGTGCCGGGGCTGTAGGACTCGCTGAGGCCACCCGTGAGTGTGTGAGCCGGTGGCCAAGCGGCCTGGACCGTGCTCATGGTGCTTGGCTTGGCCTCGGGCTCTGACCAGGCCAGGGAGGCAGGCAGCGAACCCAGCCAGCCCTCTGCCCTGGAGCAAAGTCCAGCCAAGCCGAACTGCCCTCCTTTGGTATGTGGGCTCATGAAAGAAAGATGAGGGACCCCGCAGGCTGCTGAGATTCGGAGGCCATGCACAGCTCAGCAAAAGCAGACCTCCGTGCTATGGAAATAGGCACCGGACAGAGGCGGGCCTCCCGCCGCCCTGGTGGCCTTCTGGAAGGTTCTGTGTTGGTGGGTCCACGCCTACAGGTTCAGCCAACTGCAGACAGAAACGACTTTTAAAGAATTCAGCTTTCAAAGGGCAAAACTAGACTTTCCTGAACCACACAGTGCGACTATCCGCGTAGCATCTCCATTGTGTTTGGTGTGAGATACACGGGAGGATCGCGCGGATTCTGCGAAGCACTATCTCGCTTCCGCAGGAGACTCCGCTCCTGGAGGCTGTGCTGTGTCCAGATGTCCCCCAAAGCCTCACGCTTTTTCAGAGGCGGCTGGATCTGGGGTGTGTGATTGAGTCGCGCGATGCTAGGCCCAGGCACTAGGGCCGAGACTTCTGCAAACTGTGAGCTGATAAAGTTCGGCTCCTTTGAGTGTGAGTATTTTGTCTCAGCAACAAGAAAAGAAAGACCTGGAAGTCACGGTCACGGACAGCAAGGGAAGGGGGGTTCGCAGCCGGTCCTGCGGTGAGGGGCTCAGAAAGCAGGGGCTCACCTTGGACTCCGCTGGAGGACGGAAATCCAGGTCCAAGGTGCCCGAGGCTCAGCCGCCAAGGAGGGGCATGCCAGCCACTCACGGTGCCCAGCTGTGCCCCTCAGTACATCAGGGCGGGCCTGGGCCCACCCAGGACCTAGCCCTGCCAGGGGGCTGGACACAGCATCCTGGCCCCTCTGCCTCCTCTGCTCCCAGAGTTCCCTCTGGCGTGGGGCAGAGAATTCTTCCCGCCAGCCTGTCCCTCCACCTGGCAGATCTGACTTCCTTACCCCCTTACAAAGTTCCCAATGCGAGTCCCAAGGCTGGCGTCCAGGGAGGGCCCCAGTGCCACGGTCAGAGCCGCACTGCTCGCCAGGCTCCCCTGAGGCCGCCCTGGGAGGCCCAGCGGCCACAGCCTCGGGACCGGGTCACGGGGCAAAGCTCTCGGCATCTCCAGCAGGTTGGGGCCCAGCGCGAGGGGCTGGGCTCCTCCTCTGTGATGGCTCCTGTCTCCCAGGGCCGCTGGGGGGCGACCCGAGATAGCAGGGCACGAGGTGAAACCGGAAGTCACTGCTTCCCGGCTCCTGCTGGGCACAGAGGGTGCCGTGCTCTGGGGCCATGGGGTGGGAGGCCGTGCTGACCACAGCGCTCCGGTCGAGCGGCTGACAGGAACCTTCCACCAGACTGGGCCTCACTCTGTGCTGTTTTAGAGCACAGTTTCGCATGAAGATACATCATCAGTGGATTCAGGCCACTCCACATGATATACGGCCTTTAAATGAAAGCCATATTTTCTCCCTTCTGTCAGTAGAGTTCGTAGGGCGAGGCCAGGCGATGCCCCTGGCCTACTGTGCCCAGGGCCTGGGTTGTATCCCTAGTTCCACACACAAATGAACAGGTACGGCACAACTCTTAGGTTAAGCACACGGGGCCAACCCAGAAGGCAAGCACCCTAGTTCCTAGTTTCCAGAGTCTCGGGGGCTGCTCCTCCTGTGGAGACGGGGCCCCCTGGGAACTGTGGGAGGCCTCCGAGGCCCAATCCTCTGGGTGCGGAGACCGAGCCTTTGAAACTTCGGTCCCAGACGCCCTTGGGCCCACCGCACAGCGCCCTGGCCCTTTAAGGAGTGTCTGAGCCGAAGCCTCGGACGTGGACCTGGCTGTGGGGGCCCAGCTCCTCCTGCAGAGGTGGAGGCAGGGCCAGCCTGGAGGGACCTGCCCCTCCGGTGTGCGACACCCCACTGGCCCGCGGGACGGAGGGCCAAGGCCGGGCACACAGGGGCAGAGGACAGAGCACGGGGCGGGAGCCAGGCGGGCCTGTCACCAACTGGAAGCCGTGCGCTCCACGGGGCTCTGGGAAGTCACCACCCCTGGGCTGCAGGGCGGGAGGACCCGGCGTCCACACAGAGGTGCCGCTCGCCTCTGGTGGGCTCACGTCTCCACTCACGCTCCGGAGCTGCAGGTGGCGGGGCCAGGGCGCCTGCCCGCACCCCACCGCACGCAGAGCTCGGCCCTGCCCCAGGCGGGCAGCGCACCCGAGAGCCCACGCTGGGCAGACGCCGACCACCAAGACTGTTTTTAAGTGTCCAACGCCCCGTGTCATTTACCCGCTAATGTGCTGAAAATGGAGAGCAGAAAGGCTGCCTTAGCGTCTGCGTCCTGACAGGGTGAATCCTCGAGCTGAGCCCCTGGAGGTGGGCCGTTTGCAGATGCGTGGGCACCTGGTGATAGCCAAGAGCTACTCTAGGGGCCTCGAGAAGCAAAGAAACGCCTGCCCCGGGGCGCTGCCACGCTGCAATCCAGCGGGAGGGAAAAGGGGGGCAGGAAACAACGTAACAGGAAGTGAAGAGGCTGCTACTGAAGTCAGACTTCCGCTTTCTACAGGCTGGGCGGTGGGTGGCGTGAGCGCCCAGGGAACGAGCCTCGACTTCTAGAGACCCCATGTCCGGCTCACGGAGAACAGCGAGAGCGAAGGCCCTGTGGCCTGACCGTCCTCGGCTGTCCTGGAAACAGGGGGGCGCCCTGTGCTGGAGGCGACGAGGGAGCAGTGAGCAGGAGCTGAGGCCGGAGAGAAGCGTGATCAGGCGCCGCGGCGGGGAGGCCCTGCGGGGTCCGGGCTCCCCCGAGCAGTCGGAGGCCACAGACCGGCCGTTCCGGCCGGCAGCGGGCTCTGCGCGCTCCCCGGGGACACCGCGCCGTGGGACGGCAGGGGCAGGGGTGGGCCACGCCACAGCGGCGCCGCTGGTGCTTCCGGCAGGGTTCCGCCGTGGCAGGAGGACGCAGGTGGGGCTGGGGACACGGAGGGAGGTGCAGGGCGGGGCGCAGCCCGGGGCACAGGCTGGGTGCAGTGTGCGGGGAGAGGCCCGGGAGTGCCGGCAGGTCTGGGACCTGGGAGGTCCGAAGGCTGAAAACCCCTCCAGACTACAGACTGCGGGGGCGTCGGGCACAGCACCGGAGAGGCCAGCGGCGAGGGCGCGAGGCCACGGGCACCGTGCCACACCGCTCCCAGGCCAAGGGCCCCGTTTAGAACCCAAGGTGCCCGTCCAGTGCTGCCCCTGCCCCGTCCTCCTCCGGCCCCGGCTGGCCGCAGCACAGCTGCCTGGACCCTCCCCTCGCCTGGTCACAGGCTGCATCACGCACGGGCTGCACTTCTACTGTGGTTCAGAAGGGCGTTCGCCGGGGTGCAAACGCTAAGCCAACCCCAACACCATCTAATTGTCCTGGGAGGTCTGAGTTTGCAGGTGTCCTAAGTAACACGCCCCCAGGTGACGTCGGGTCCCTGTCTCTGTGACTCACGGGGGCACGAGTTACCGACGCAGAAATTAAACGAGCAGAGCCCTCCCTCTTGACAGAAGGTCCGCGGGGCGTTCTAGGAAATCATCAAGAGGCCGGACCCACATCCAAGGCAGGCGCGGTCTCGCACCGGCTTCCGGTCACCACCTCCCCCCAGCACACGGCATTACCCCAAGGCGGGTCTTTCTCCGGGTCTCTCCACGCGCTCGGGGTCCCTGCCGGCCTTCCACTCGGCGACCGTCTGGACCCTGCTCCTTCCCGGCATCCGCCAGCGGCTCAGTGTATCCCCGTGAGCTGAGGAGGAGACGGCCAGGGCGCGCTGAACAAGAACCCGGGGTGGCCGAGCAATTCCCACTTCCAGCGTTGCTCAGCACGCTCACGAGCCGGTGAGAACGACGATTTTTGAGGGCTAATATGTGTCAGATACTGCACTAAGTACCTTACACTTCTCCTCTCTTTTTATCTTCTTGAAATTTAATTACTAGAACAGCTCTGGAATTATTAACACTGCTATAAGCTAAGGTTCCGAGAGATAAATCCTGAAGGTCACATTAGCACTAAGTGGCGGGGCCGGGATTTGAACTCAAGGACACCTATGTCGCAGCACAGCTCTTGCCCTCTGCTCAGGCTGCCTTCCAAGAAACAAACATTGATTTCTCCAGGAGAGCGTTCCAGGGGTTCTGCTCTGACATTCGACTTACGATTCTATTAGGCAAGCACGGGGGATTCAAAAAGGAAAGAGAAATAAATCTTGGTCCGTGGCTTCAGTAATTATATATTATCTTCTCCTACGTGGGAATGGTGATATCTCCCTGCCTACCCTCAAGGACCATGGTCCCATTCAAGTATATTAGCAGATCAAAAACTACCCTCTTTTCTCAATAGAATAAGAGGAGTAACCGCAAGATAATTAAAAAAATAAATTCATAAAGCACATTAATAACAACATATTTCAAATTACTGAGCCAAAGGCTATATATGCCCAAGTTTACTGCTCTGTCTTACCTTTGAACTTGTATACGCATGGACCAATTTTCACCCTAAAGAAACACACATTTTGAGTTGCCATTGAGATCATCTACTCTGCTTCTATGGCTCGATTCATTTAAATTCTTTCCTTTTCAATTGAATAATCGCCCAGAATTTAAAAAGATGTATTTCCATTAGTAGACTCCTACATAAATGACCTTTGAGATCACAAGGGTTTATGTAAATTCTTCTGATTGCTTTTTATCTTCTTGTGTATCATTTTCCTTAAAAAAAATTCTGTCAGTGTATTTAAATTCTTTTCTCATCTCCTAGTACCGCTATTTACAATAATGAGTCACAGCTGAAAAGATCGGAAATATCCTGGGCTGCGTTTAACACATGCCAGCCAGAGGGTGTGTGTAGGGAGGCGCCGGCGAAGGCTGCCACCCAGGAGGTCAAGGCTCCCCTCCCTCCGCCCCTGCGAAGCGGGACTGGACACCCCTCCCAGGCGCCGTCCAGGCCCGTCCAGCTCGGTTTTCTTTTCCATACAACCGGGGGCTCTATACGGATGACGGCAAACGTGTCTTAAGTACTTATTATGTGTCTGATCTAAATTAGGATCTCATTAAATCCCCGGCAAGTAGGAAAAGGTTAGTTTTATTATTCTCGCTGCGCAGCTGAGAAGGCCGAGGCGATGGAAGGTTAGCGCCCCGCAGCAGGCTGAGCAGGGCCTCCAGGCCGAGCTGGAGGGAAGAGCCCAGAAGGTCGACCGTTTCTCTGCATGCACCCCATCTACCAGCCCCGGGGTCCCCGGCAAACCACTTTGATTCCTAAGTCTCAGTTTTTGAATCTGTAAAGTGGGCACGATGACAGTTCCCCCCCAGGGGACTGTGACTGAGAGAATTGCTATCAGACAGCGCTCTGCACGTGATCAAGGAAGAGGCCGCCACGGTGGCCTCTGGAAGCTGAACTCAGTGGCATCAGCCCGTGGGGCCCGGGCCACGCCGCCTGGGGCAGCCTGGAAGCTCGGGGCAGCTGGGCAGACCAGATGCTGCCTGCCCACGGCCGAGTGCTGGCCGCAGGGCGCCCCGTGTCCACGCGGCCGACTGAGCGTCTCGCTGAGGGCGCCTGCAGCGCCCCCCCCCCCGCCCCTGCGTGCCGCCCAGCCGTGTTTCGCCGCCCTCGTTGAGGAGTGGCACCTTCTCAAGCCGAGGGTGAGTGGGGAAGCGCTCTTTATGCGCAGATTTATGAACGCCACCGTTGTTTTAATGAATTACTGCAATCCAATGAGCCCACAGATAGCTTGTATTTAACTTTTATGTGGCTGCCCCACAAACCAGCTTGAAAAGCAGAAATCAATGTTCGTGACAAAATTTCGATACGATTTATTTTGAACGTTCGGTTTGGGATTTGATGTATGCTACTGTCAGACATATTTTATGCCAGTGGATGAATTTTATACTTACTGATTAAAAGGGGTTAGCAGTATCAGTAGGATACAATTTGACAAACCTTAAAAGAAATGTTGTAGAACTGTTCCCATCAATTACATGCTAGTTTCTAGCCGGACTGCCTTTACGTTTCAATCAGGGGCACCAGTAGCTGCATCTTCAAGCTACCAAAGGGAGGCCCTATTTACCAGTCCTTAAATTAATTAGTCAAAATGCATTGAATTAATTATACTCACTGCGAATACCCGATTCTCTAGTAATTGGGCTGCACATGGGCAGGAACCAGGTGGTGAGGGAGGCGTGGGCCGATTGACTAGCACTTTTCCCACTGCAGAGTTTGCTCTCAATGTGTATTATTTACACATAGATTTTGGGGGGAGGACAGTATTCCGGTTCATAAGCAACTCCTGCAGATTAGCACAGAGTTCCTATTCAGAGCAGTGTCTAGAGAGAACCCAAACTAGGAATTTGAAGTCTCCAGCATACAATGGCAGCAAGCTCCAGGACTTCCTGGAGACAAGACTGGGTGGCTTTACACACTAGAGGGTGACCCAGTTTGTCCCACAGATGCCCCTGGAAGAGCTTAAGAGCGTTCTGACCTGGAACAGAGGTTCACTGCGTGTACCCACCTTCCGTCCGCTGAGCCACCCGTCACTGTCCGTCCATCTACCTGCTTTGCCTACGTAGCCTTAACTCCGGCTGGGCTACATTTTTGCTTATTTTTTCAGACACTGCAAAGTGCTGCCACAGACCCTCTCCACTCACCGTAGTCTCTGAAATCCCACATTACAGAGAAACTGCACCCCGAGAGGACAGTGCTTGTTCCGGGGACGCAGGTCCTGTGGAAGGACAAGGACTCGTGTCCGTCTGCTAACTCCAAGCCGTGGGGTCTCCCCACCGCGGCTGCCCGGGCTGCCTCAGGCAGGGACCTGACTCATCTGACAGAGAACTCTCCGGCCATGGAAACCGTAGTGAGGACCTGAAGACCTTTAGTCGAGGCTGAGCTACTTAATCACCCGGCCTAGGCGCCGAAATTCAGAGAGTAAAAATATTATTAGCTTATTGATACTGCTGAGGTTGATTACAGTGCCTTCTTAATTATGATCCAGGGAGCAGATTTCTTTCAATATTTGTGTTTCTTCTGGTGTGTCTGATTTTTTTCTTGTGTTCTGGGTTTCACACTCGCTTTCAGGCAGCTCGGACCAAGCTTTTGGGCCCTACTCCAGCGGGGTGCACCGTGGTCACACTGCGCGGATGTTACCCCAAGTTATCTGGATTCACGGGAAACAGAACTCTTGCTCACGGCTGGTGATGAAGATCCGGATGAGGTCGCGAGACCCAGTGAGGCCTCTAGGCAGGGACAAAGGCACAGGGGCGAAGTCGCCCTCAGCGGGTGGTCTAGGCGGCTTGGACCGCACCGTGCTTGTTCCAGGGAGGCTGGGCTCCGTCTCCCGGTCCCTCAGAGCTGTGGAGATGCCCAGCTAAAATTATTCATCGCAAACTCGACGTCCTGAAGGCCCTGCTGCTTAGAATAAGAGCGCAGATTTTGAGAAGAAAATTGAGCAACAAAGATAGCAAAAGAATAGAGAAATCTGAATAGCTGGACTGAGATAAATAGAGGTCAGCCGCCAGCCACCCCCGACATGGGTAATGTATGTACCTTAATTAAGATACTTTCTCTTCACGGAGATGCTCTGTGTTTCACAAACTATTTCTAAGGGCCCAGGTTTTTCCTTCGCCTCCGCTGCCCAAAGCAGCAGTCTCGGGGCTAAATATATTACACAGCGCGACACAACGCGAGGCTACTTGCCGGGTTCACAGTCTACTTGGCCGCGAGCTGTCTTCACGCTCAGACCCACCCTCGTGGACCTCGAGCTCACGTGATGCCGTTGTTTCTGTTTCACAGAAAACAGGCCCACGGGAAAAGCCTCAGGTAGACCCTGTGAGACGCACTTGCTTTTCCACAGAGCTGGCTAACTTCTGCGTGATGGGCTCGCCCTGCGTTGTCCGGAATGGACACACCTCCCACGGACGCGCAGGGCTCCGAGGGAGCAGGGGGAGGGGCTGTGCAGTCTGGAGGAAGCGGGTTTCCTCTCCCCGAGGAGAGGGGCACCAACCCACCGAAGGGGGCTTCTCCTCATGCATGAACTAGGACTTCAGACCTGTCCCCGTCCGTCAGAGCTGATGAGCACTCAGGCAGTCGGCTGCGTCTTCTGGTCCTTTGCGTCATGGCTGACGGGGCTGCCAGAGTGGGGGCACCGGCCTTCCGGCTGGCAGGGGACACTCTCTCTATTTCTCTGTTGTCTTCCCACAAGAATGCACTGAAGACTGCTTGGGGTACAGCGGGCGCTCAATGCTTACACAAAGGCCGAGTCCAGCGGAGTCTGTGTTCACACAGCGACACAGTGACGGGTGCAGCGGTGCCCACTGTGATCCCAGCACTCTGGGAGGCTGAGGCAGGAGGAGGGTAAGATCCAGCTCAGCCTGAGCAAGTTCCTGACTTAAAGAGAACTTGCCTCAAAACAACAAATGAAAAAGGGTTGTAGATCAGTGTGAAGGCCCTGGGTTCAATACTAGTACTGCAAAAAAGAAAGAAGAACAAAAAGGAGGAGAGGGGGGCAGAGTCAGTCCTAGCAGGGAGCCTTTCACCACCTGCAGCCCTTGTCCTTTCCTTGGCGGGCAAAGACCCTAAGTGGGGCCAGGAAGCCACAGTGATGCCCACACATGCAATCCTTTTGGTACTGGGGATTGAACTCAGCAGCTTGCACTTGCCTGGCAGGCGTGCCGCCACTGAGCTACACGCCCGGCTAACACAAACACAGTTCTTGAAGGTCCTTCCTGCTCTGCTTGGCCTTGGATGGTGGGTGTTGTCGTGCGTTCAGAAAGAGGACAGTGTCACTGGGGCAGAGTGGCAGTGCCCAGGGTGCAAGAAGGCCGATCCTAGTGACACTGAGAGTCTGTTTCTGCTTCCCAGGCCTGGGCGCTGGGCCTGGAGTCCCACAGGTCAGGGGTCTGGGCTGGGAGGATTAAGGATGGCTCCTGCTGGAGACGGGATCAAAAGGAGAACCTCTGATTTTTCACCCAGGCAGGCTCTGGGAGTGGGCATTGTCCGGTCCCTTCTCCTCGTGCCCTGGGTTCTGAACCTGTGCCAGCGCCTCCCGAGCGCCCGTCTGACTGGCACACGAATGCATGGCCTTTGCCCAGGCCATGCCTGACTCACCAGGTCTCCGTACCGCTAATCTGCCGTAAGGACTACGAAGCAAGGTTTCATCGGCCCCAGCATGGAGACCTTACGCCGTGTTCAGTGCCGCAGGGCTCCCGCTGAGCTGCCCTGGTGTCCCCGCCCGCCCCTCGCGTGACGCCACGGCCGGGCGGGGCTCGGGACTGAGCAGGAGAGCAGCGGTAGGAAAGACGCGAGCGGGAACTGTCCCCAGGGTCGGGGCCCTGCTCGGCCCTGAGCCTTCGCCCCAGCAGGGGCCTGGCGGGGACCTGACTGCTGCCCCAAGACTCCCTCAGCCGTCCGAGCGCAGGGGAGGGCGGGCCACGGAGCAAGGGCGAATCTGCGGCCTCTGGCGAGGAAGCCGTCGCTCTTCCGCCCAGCTGGTCCTCGCGGCCCGAGAGAGCAGAGGGCGTCCGAGTGGCGCAGCGTGTCCATCAGGCCCGGGTCCGCCTGGCTCCCTCAGGCCCTGGACGTGCACGAGGGCCACAGGGCGCGGGCAGCCCCAGCCCCTGGTCCTGCCCAGGGCCGCAGGCACCGCCGGGACAGACGCCGCCAGAGAGCAAAGGCCAGAGGCGGCGTTCGAGGCGCTGGGTGATTCTCGGCGCGCAGAGGACAGAGGGTCCCGGCTGATCTCTCGGCTCTAGTTACTGCACAAAGGCTGTGTTTACTCAGCCTTCAGCCACCTTAATTTTACTCCCCAACAGTAATTTTTTCCCAAAAGATGAGAAGCATTTTGAAAAAGTGATTTTACTCACAGTTCTTAGTTTTGAATGTATGGCTTTGAGAGACTGTATCTGCTCTATTTTTTTTTGCTTTTTGAGACAGGGTCTCGCTTTGTAGTTCAGGCTGGCCCTGAGCTCACTATGGTGCCCAGGCAAGCCTCGGACTCAGTGATCCTCCTGTCTCTGCCTCCCGAGTGCTGGGATGACAGGCGTGAGCCACCACGTCCGGCATTGTGGTTTGCGGCGTTGATTGTTGGTGGGCGTGTCTCCATGCCCAGCATTATATGTGGTTACCGGGGATCGAACTCAGGTCCTTGCACTTGCGAGGCAGGCGCCGGAACCATTGAGCTAACCCTCCGGCCCTATCTGCTCTTATTTTTAAAAATAAATCCATAAAAATTTCCGAGCGAGGGGTTTTTGTCATGCACAGCCCCAGTGTCAGTACAGCTGTTCATCTGAAGTCAGAGCTTAGAGAGCCAATTTGTACAATAGACACTAAAGAAGAATTTAAGGCATGAAAGTGGCCAGTTTAGGGAGGAGAGAGGTTGCAGGCGGTGTGACATCTCGGTGCTCAGCTTGCTCAAGCTGTGACAGGACGGCCAGGCCACGGGAGCCAGAAAACTAGAGCGAGAAACGGCCCCGGCCCACGGACCCTGCGAACCGCACCCGGCGACTAACTTCCTCCCAGCAGGCCACCCGCGCCGGCACTGCCGCAGGGGAGGCTGCGTCTCAAGCACGGGCCTCCGAGGACGATCCAGGGGCGTGAGAAGCACCCACCCGTCCCGAGCTTCCACAGCGGCGCCCTGGCGCACGGACGCTTCTGTTAAGGGACGACTCGGTTCACAAATGGGAGTGGGGAGCAGAATTTCGCTTGTTCACAAACTCCACATCGGGTGGTGAACACGACGGCCGTGCTCCCTAGCAAGGCGGAACAAAACAAGTTCACGAACCGAGGTCCTCTGTGACGCGAATGCTGTCAGAAACATTAGCCAAGTGTGCAAAGAACTGAAATGTCTATCAACCGATGAGCTGGTCAGTAGCACGGGGCACCGATGTGGGATGGCGGACTGTGCGGTCAGAGAAGTCCGGCCCAGCAAGTCCCGGTCGCTAGAACGCGCTCGGCGAAGCAGCTCGACACAAGCACACTTACTGTGCCATTCCACGGACGCACACGGCCGGGAGTAAAACTACAGGCACAGGAGGTGGGATTGTGGTCGGGCGGGGTAGGAATCGGGCGACACACAGGTACAGGGTTTCTTCTGGGGTGGATGTTACAGCATGTAGACCGTCCTCTAATAAAGCTAGTGAGAAACAAAACGAAGCAGAAGAATAAAGGAGCCAGTTAACAACACCTGGTCACGCAGGCTGACCCTGAGAGGGGACCCTCGGGGAGTGGCTGGAAACTGTGAGGATCGAGCCCCTCCTGGTCCCCGCCCGGCACCTGCAGCGGGAGCGTAGGAGGTAGCTGGGGTGCGGGGGGCGTCCCACGCCAAGGGAGGACGCGGGGAACTCCAGGGTGCCGCGCCGGGAGGGGCACTAGGAGGAGGGAGGAGGAGGAAGTGGCAGGCTGTCGGCGCCACGGCAGTTTGAAGCGTATTCTGAGGGCAACAGGGCACTGAGGCCTAACGTGCAAATATGCAAGGAAGACCAGGCCCAAGGGCACCAGCTGGCGACTCTCGCAAGACGCGAATGGAGAGGCGACCCAGGTGGCCTACAGCGGGGTCGGAAGCTGGAGAAGAGGGGTGCACGGGTGCCCTTCGGGGGGCTGAGGGAGGGGGAAGGGGAGAGGCAAGCTAAGGGAAGTGAGTGACTGAGCTGACCGCTCGGCTCCGGCCCACGCTGGGCTCGAGGCTGAAAGGACGCCCGCCTCGGGGCTTGGGCCAGCGTGGAGCACACGCTGCCTGTTCGAGCCGGGCACCCAGAGAGGGGCCCTGTTAGAAGCATCCTGGGGCTGCTGTTCTCAACGCTGGCCTGGGGGACGTCTCCCTCCGCAGCACCGCTGGAGTTCGGGCTGCAGCTGAGTCCTGGGACTCAGACCAAGGGGTCTGGAGCTTTAATGAGCTCCGGGCGGCTCTCCGGCGTCCCGGGGGCACCCCGCAGGGCGGCGTTGTGGCCCAGGAGCCTCACAGGATTCGAGGCGCTCGGTGGGAGGGCCGAGCCAGCGCCAACGGGAGGAACGTCCCGGGGGGCAGGAGAAGTCGACGGCTGAGGCGCCCTCCAGAGCGCAGACCCTCCCTGCGGTGCGCGCACGGGGGCAGCCGTGCCTGGGCTCTCCTGGCAGCTGTGGGGCGCCTCAGTCCTGAGGTGACAGCCCGAGCAGCCGCTTAACAAACATGTCACAGAGCCGCTTGCAAGGCCTCTGAAATGATCCACAGCGCTGTCTTCCCCGAATCCCCTCGGAGACGAGTTGTCCTCGCTAAACACACTCCCGAGTGCTACGCAAGCGAGTATTTGGCTGGCTGATCGCTAAAGCAGCCATCTCCCGCTTCCAGCAGCCGTCTGCAGGCGCTGCCATACGGGCATGTGGGAAGAAAGGACGCGCTTCCATTAACAAACACCACAAGTCACTGGAAAATAAACGCGTGGCGCCCCCTGCACTTGGTAGGTGCTCCACAAACATCTGTGGAACCAGGTCTGCTCTAGCCAGGTGTTACCCAACATCTACAGACCTGGGGAGAAAGACATTTTGCTGAACATCGGCAGCCGTCTCAGGGACGGAGATCCCGACGGAAGGAAAGTCAGCCAGGAAATCAGAGGATTTGCCACCAGCCGAGTGTGCCAGTGACAGCGTTATCAAGAGAGACCTCGGGAACTATTCCTACCTCGAGGAGACTGTCAGGCTCTCAGAGCCAATCTCGCAGTTGCTGAGGGCTGAACAGTCAAATTTATCCAGGTACGCCAAGCTGCGAAGTGTCTACGGCGTGAGAAGCAGTATCCATTGCCCAGCAGACCAAAGCCCGCCGTGTTCGCGCTCCAGACATTCCAGGTGGGGGTTCCCTCCCCTTCCCTTATGGTTGGGATTTGGTCTCAGGTGCTTTGACTCTCAGGCAATGGCTCACAGCTAATTCCCCCTTTTCCAAATTAGAAGTTTAGTAGCATGGATAGCTCCAAATCAGCTGGAAGATTTCAATCTGTTTGCCAAGCAAACAGAAGGGCGGTCCTGTGTCCCTGAAGGAGAGGGGCTCAGCTGATAAAAGATCAAAATGTTACCACTTAGCTGGTAAGTGATTCTGTGCCTTTGGTGGGTTCTTCTCCGGAGGGAGACAAATCATTCTCTCTGGCTCCTGGAATTCTCAAAGGCTTTTCCTGTGGGGGCCGCTTCTCTCTAACAAGGAGTCCTCGGCTTTTAGAAATTTCAACATGGGGAACTGGGTTGCCTTGTTCTGGTACTGAGTCCAAATTTGGAGAAGGAACTTGTCCACGCGCTATCCTGATGCTGTTTCTGGTCACATACCTTTGTCTTCAATCGGATTGGCCCAGGAATTAGCACCTGACCCCACCCCCACCCCAGCAGCCAATGAAGCCACTACTCTAAACCAGCCTTCCCATCGTATTTCTTCACTTTCTACTTGGTCTGGGTCTGCTGTGTCCTTCCTTGCCCTCCCTCCTCAAGTCAGTCTTCTGGTCCTGCCACCTCTTACCAGCTGTATGACTCGGTACAAGTCACCAAGAAACCCGAGCTTTCCTAAGGCCTTGAGAATTTTGAGGCGGCAAGGATTTAGCCACACCCCCCGCCGCTGATTGGGCCTGTGAAGAACACCTGACTTGAGGGCAGCCAATCCATAGCCTGGGCACGGCCGGCTTGCGTTTCTCCCAGGGACGGTGGGTGTGAGGAAAGGCCGTGGGTGCGGCCGTCGCGGGACACGCGGAGCGCAGGACCGCGGGACCAGGGGCGAGGCCGGACCGCAGCTAAATCTCCAGCTAAATCTAGCTGAGCTAAATCTCCAGCCCCAGCCCTTATTTTTATGTTTACTTTTTTTGAGACAGTCTTGTGGTCACTAAGTTTCCCAGGCAGGCTAGCCTTGAACTTGCGATCCGCCTGCCTCAGGCTCCCACAGTGCTGGTGTTACAGGCACGTGGCCCTGCATCTGGCTTACCTGCCATCTGGGGCTCGCCGTCCCCTCCTGTTCTTCATCAGCCGCGAGGACCCCCGAGGGAGCCACAGCCACTGCCCACCTCCACTTCCTCTCTTCCCTCTGCCCTCCCCGCGGCCGCCCCTCCCCCGCGGCGCCTCCTTGCTCTGCGCGGTGGTCTGCCCGGGACCGCTGGTGCCAGGGCCGGGCGCGGGGCTGTGGGGGCCTCGCCCTGGTCCCGCAGCAGAACAGCGACCGCAGGTTTCCTCGGAGAGGCCTTTGCGTCCCGTCTGGCCCTGAGCTCCAGCGTGTCCCAGGGCCCATGGCGCCCGCCGGGCGTCACGCTCCGGGATTTCCCTGCCCAGGCGGGAGGACACGGGGCTGCCGGGCCCTCTGTCACTCAGGGCGGGCAGCAGCAGCGCTGAGACGAAGCACGACCTCCAGCCTCACAGAGGAGAGTCCTTTTGCCTCAGAGAGAGGAAGGGGATCTGACCGCACAACACAAGACAGTCCTTGGAACGGGATGAGGCAGGCGTTGAAAAAAGAAACAAGAAAGCATTGCTGCATTAACTGACTTTTCTAGGCTCACGGTGCAGGAACCCCCATGTGGCCCTGGACCAGCCAGCGGTCCCCGGGCCTCCCCCACCGGGAGGAAGCAGAGGCCTGGGCAGGGCGAGTTTTTCTCTAAGGGCCCACAAAGAGCGGACGGAGATTTGGAGCTTGATGCGGAGTCTTGGGCCGCCTCAGCTGAAAGGTTTTATCTCCGGTGACGGCGATGGCGGAGCGGGGGGAGCGAGGCGGGGGAGGTGGCAGGGCCCTTAGGCCCGAACGGAGAAGCGCTGGAGTCTGAAGAAGGGGCTTCCCGGTGGCAGCAGCCTGCGCACTGTGGCCTCGGGCGGCCCCCTCGGGTGGGGGACCGGGTGACTCCGCCCTCCTGGCCTGTTTCCGTGACCGTCGCTATCATCGCGGAGACCATGGAAGAGGGAGCAGCTGGGGTCAGAGGGTTGGACGCCACTTGCTGGCATGGTGCCCTCCGTGGCTTCGGGGCGCCCCGTGCCCGCTGTGAGGGTAGAACCAGACCATCCTGCCCGGTGGGCGGAGACCCACCCTTCAGGCTGAGGACGTGAGCCGCCCTTCTCCGTCCAGGCGGTCCTCTCCCTCTTTTCCGGGGTGAGTCCTGCTCGTGGGCCGTGAGCGAGGGGTGCGCTGCGTGCCGAATGCCTGCAGGACGCCGGAACCTGTCCTCTCCCTCCAGCGCTCCAGCACCCGTCCGCCGGCCCGGCCCCTTCCCCGGGCGCAGCCCCGCGGGTGGGAGGCGAAGCCCAAGGGCTTGGCGTGGTCCACCCAGCTTCCTCCTGAAGCAGGAGTTACAAAAGAGGTTCGAGTTCACACAGGGGCGAGCTGAGAGACGGCGCGGATGTCACGGAGCTGGAGGAGCCATGTTGGGCCCGAGCGAGAGGAGGAGGAGGAGGGAGGGCGGAGAAGAGGAGAGAGGAGACAGAGGAGGCTCCAGATTTGTGGTTAGCTGGGGCTCACTAGGGTGTGTTTCCGTTCTGTACACGAAAGACCCTGAGCCAGGACAGCTCTCTGGACACAGGGGACGCGTCCCCCAGATGCTGTGGGCCCCATGCCAGGACACAGAGTCTGAGGTCAGAAGTGCTGGCCTCGCTCGAGGCTGAATGCATCCCTGTGTGTGTGTGTGTGTGTGTGTGTGTGTGTGTGCGTGTGCGTGTGCCTGTGTCTGCACGCATGCTCCAAATCCATGAGCTGCTCCTGTGGCCCAAAAGGCTGAGGACAGAGCCCCCAAGACGGTCCTCCCAATGGTGACAAGCGGCGGGTCGTGGCTTCAAAGCAAGAAACTGCCTGACGCCAGAGGAGAACACTTTAAAGTTCTGTCGATGGTACCAGTTCGTGTTTCCCAGCGGCAGGTGCATCCGGGGTGTCTGGACAGTCACCCTTGCCGAGCTCCGTGGGGCCGCTGAGTGACGGGGCAAAAGAGGGACGTTGTCACCGGTGGGTGGGACCTTCCCCGACACACACACACACACACCCACACACACACCCACACACACACACTCACTCACTCTAGGCCTCTGCAGCGGTGCCGCCCGCTCTGTTTGTCTCTGGATTTGCCGGGGTTCCTTCTGGTCCAGGACAACTAGACCGCAGAGTGGCATGTCTCACTGTACCGTCACCCCTGCCAGCGACGGGGACACGTCCTCCCCATTCCGGGAGTGGGCGTGGACTAGTCTGAGGAGCCCGGCTGCCACGGGGAGGCTGGCGCTGGTTCCGCCGAACTCAGAACGCAGAGGACATGCTCTTCTTCTGCCGTGCTTGTGTCATCGTGAGAGGGCACCGGGCCGGGGAGAGCGCCGTGCCCCGTGGCCTCAGTGTTGGGCAGACACCGCCGCACGGGCTGAATCTGCAAGGTTATTTGTGCTCATGTCACGGAGGGCGCTTGAAGGTCAAGGGCTGTGATTACAGCGCTTGCTGGTTTCCGATTCTGGCGCCTGCGAGGCCTCCTTACTGAATGCAGGCCCTGTGGCAAGATGGCGCTGCGGACATTAGTGACCCTTCCAGTGCCACTCCCGCTGCCCTGCGCTCTCCGTCTGGGACAGAGGTGACAGCGGGCGCCCGGGGCGGGGGGGGGAGCAGAGAAGGTGCCACACGCGCAGGTTTGTTTAGAGACACGCCATGGCCCCGGGGCTTGTTCACAACAACCACGTTTCTCAAAGGAGAGGGTGGCATCTGTGAAGGACGGCAGAGGCCAGGTGAGGGTTAACCCTGTGCGTCACATGGACTGTACCACAGAGCGTTTGGGTATCTGAACGTCACCCCGAGCATTTCTGTGAGGATGGAGTTTTGGGGTGCACTTGGACAGAGCAGACTCCCCTTCGCAACCCGGGCGGGCCTCCGGGAGCCAGGGCTCCTCCTGTCGCGTGGCCTCCGAAGTCCTGCTTCGGAGCTCGGCCTGAGCACCAGCCCTTCCGGCCGGCGCAGGAGCAGCAGCTGTGCGGGCCGATCCTCAGGGAACCCTCCCTCCGCCACCCCGCGCCGTACTCATGTGCAGCGGTGTGCACAGCTTCACATGCGCGCGTCGATTTATGGTGGGGTTTGTCCCCACAGTTCATCGTTAACCTAGAAAATACAAGTTAAAAGTGCATTCAACATGCCCAACCTGCGGAGAACCAACCTCAGCCCAGCCGACCTTAGACACACACAGGATATTACTGAGTCCAGGTGGACAAAATCATTGAACGTAAAGCCCATTTTATAATAAAGTGCTGGACATCTTGCTCAGTTTGTTGAACAGTGCTGAAGGTGAAAGCCGGAATGGCGGTATGCGTGTGCTGTTCGACTCTCAGAGCTGAGCTGTGTCGAGTTGCGGACTGTCTGTCTGTCTGTACATATTCTATCTTCCCAGGACACCCTAATGTAGGTAGATCTCTTTATGAAGCTATAGACTATCTTTTATATATATTTTTATGTATTTATAAATATTTATTATGAATATATATTTAATATGAAAAAATGTGTCTATCCTTATTTCTCTCACTCCTGGGCTCATTTTTTTTTTTTTTTTTTGAGACAGGGTCTTGCTTTGTAGTTCAGGCTGGCCCTGAGCTCACTATGTAGCCCAGGCAAGCTGCCGCGAACTCAGCAATCCTCCTGTCTCTGCCTCCCGAGTGCTGGGATGACAGGCGTGAGCCACCACGTCCGACATTGTGGTATGCGGTGTTGATTGTTAGTGGGTGTGTCTCCACGCCCAGCATTATATGTGGTTACTGGGGATCGAACTCAGGTCCTGCACTTGCGAGGCAGGTGCCGGAACCACTGAGCTAACCCTCTGGCCTGACATTGGAGTTTTTAATTTTGGGTCCAGTTATTTCAAAGCTTCCTCTGTAACTGGTCCTCATTAGATAACTGGGGATCTTGTAAAAGCAGCTTTCACTAGTGAACACGCACAGGTTTGGCCAGTGGTCCACGCAGGTGTCTCCCGAGGTCCCAGGTACTGGGTGTCGGGGCTTGTTCAGGGTGATGTTGACTTTTTCAGGCCTTCTCCTTGCTGCAGTGCGTTAACGTTTTGTCTTCACTGTTCTCTCATGGTATGTCTGCACTTGTTGGCCTTAGGATAGACTCACACTTTTCTTCTGGTACTATTTCCTTGTCATCCTGTTTACCTGTGTGGATTATTTATAGATGGAGGCAGCCCTAAGAGACTTCCATGCTCACCTGCTGTTCTCGAGTGCAAAATGAATTTAGCTTCCAGTGGTCTCCCATATATTGCTTTTTGGAAAACAGTTTTTTAAGGGCAAGCAAGACCAGCCATGCAAGGATTTTTAGGGCACTGAAGTTGCCAGCTAGGAAAATGCAAGGATTAGACAGACCGGAATGGCCCCTGAAGCCCATCTGACCTTCTCGCCTTTCCTTAGGAACAGAGAACTCAGGTTGGGAGGGGAGGCAGTGGGCTCAAGGCCACACTTTTGCCACCATAATTATGAGAGGAAGTTTTGCATAGGTCCTTACTTGACCATGAATGGTTATGAGCCTGGGTACAACAGAATGCAGACTGGGGAAGTACCCTGGGGGGGAGATGGGGCCTTGAATGGGAAGTAGGAAGAGGAAGAAGAGGAACATCTGCTCTCAGTTGATTGGTTTCGGGCTAAAAAGGTCTCCTGCTCTCCTCCATGCCGTCTCCTGAGGGGCTCTGACTTCCACGACCGTGTGAACGGAAGCTGAGCGGCGCAGTGTCTAACCGCCTCGCTCGTCCCAAGCCAGCCCTGCCTCGCAGCCTTTGCCCGTGTCCCTGGTGCAGATGCCCCTGCCAGGGGTCGGTGCGCCGGGCTGCCGATGTGCCACCGAACGGGAAACTGGGAGCCAAGCCACCGCCGCTGTCTGACGGGCCGTCTGCTCCCAGGCCGCCTGAGCCTCGACTCCGGTCTCTGCGGTGAAATGTCTTAGAAGACCTCAGAGGCGAGCTCAGCGTGCACACTCACACGTACAAGTGCCCGGGTCCGTGGCTTGGCCAGGTAGCAAGCAGATGCAGTCCCGCTCCGCGTCCTTGGGGGGCGCCTCACATCCGGAGCGAACCGGGCAGACGCAGTGCCTGGCATGGGCTGGCCCTCAAGCGGGCGTCCCCCAACTCTGTCTGGCTACGAAGTTCTCTGCCCTTTCTTCCGCGGCCAGCTCTATTCGGTAAGCCCAATGTCGCTGAGGCCTGGGGATCCGTTTTTCTCCACTGAAGACTTAAAATCCCCACTTTGCTTTCCCGCTTTGATCTCCGGTGTGGTCAGAAACTGGTCCCTGTCTGGACGTACTGAGCGTAGATTCAGCATTTCCCAAGGGCCGCCGCTCCCTGTGCGTTACGGGTGGAGGGTTTTCTCCCGCGTCAAGGCGGATGGTGCAGAGCCCAGGGATCTCGTTTTTACCTTTTTGCCCAATGTGTTCACGAAAAGTCACTGCCACTGTGATGGCCACCTGCCCTGCCTTCTCCCTGTTCTGCGTGGGTGCGGCTGAAATCCTGTGTGCGCGGAGGGCCCCACTGAAGGTGGGTCAGGAACAGGCTCCCACCGGGGTCCCCTGCCGATGCCAGCAGCAGGTCAGCTCGGTCTTTAAGCAGACGCAGCCCCTGGAGAGTCGGGGACTCGGGGAGCAGGCCTGGCGGGGAGCTGGCTCCTCGGAGAAGCGGTCCGGAGGAGCGCGCTGAGCTGTGCGCCAGGGCTGGCTTTGAGCCGACGCTGGCATGCGTGCCAGGCGCTGACCGGCGCAGGTCCGTCACTGCTGCAGGGGCCCCTGGCCAGTGGGTGTGTGCACAGCCAGGCACGCAGGGGCCCTGGTGAGGAGAGGAGCTGGGACGCAGCTCCCCGCTGAGCACCGGGCGCCGCACTCCTTGGCGGCCCTGGGCAGGTGGCGGAAGTGTTCTGAGGCTGTTTCCTCCCCGGAAGGCTGACGCCCGCACTCTCTGTAGCCTGCGTGGCCAAGGTCACAGTCAGGGACAAGGGCAGCCCGACCCCCACGGGCCGCTGCTCACAGGCACAGTGTTACCCCGATTTCTGGGTCAGGAGGTGCAGTTTAGACGTGTGTGTCCCCAGCTGTGGTCGAGGAAAGTGCCCCGAAGGAGACGCATCTGGCCCCTGCAGATCGGGGTCTGTGGCCCCGACGGGCAGAGAAGCTGCCTGAGCCGCCTCAGCCCCTTCAGGGAGTGTGAGCTCTCCAGCCGGTCACTGTCACCGTGGCCTCCTGTCTCACAGCAGCACTGTCCACTCGCGTCCCGGCTGGACTGGCGGTCAGTGGCCGGAAGGAGTGCTCTTCTGGCCTGTGTCTTACCACTGTCTCCTTCGCCTGGCTCTGGCTGGCACCCTGGGGATTCACACCCCCAGCCTCAGGCGGAGGCTTCCGGGTTCTTCCCCAGCTTTTGTGATGGGAGCAGGGAACCCCTCGATGTGGACAGCCCAGACTCCCACAGACCCAGCTGCCACGCACCAAAGACCAGTTTCCACCAGAATGTACAGGGGTGGTTTCCCTGGCAACCCCAGGTGCCGCTTCAGGCTGGCACACTTTGCCATTGGAAATCAGTGCTGGGGCTTGCCTGGAGAGAGGGAGGCAGAGGCCGAACCAACTGTGGCCCCTCGCCCTCGTGCCTGGGCCGCTGTCCTCTGGCCAGTCCTCCCAATAGGAACCACTGGCCAGGCCGCCTCCACACACAGCCACACGGGTGGAGGCCACCCGCCGCCTTCAGGAGCCTGTGTGGCTTCCTCAGCCACATACAACCTAAACCATTTACGTTCCGAGGGCAAATTACACCTAAGAGGCACCAGAGGGATCATGCAGATTCTCAGCAAACCCAGTCATAGAAATCTTGATCAGACGCACAGAAATGTATGAATGGTATTTTTAAAAGAGAAGAAGAAAATAATTGTTAAAAAAGGACAGGCAGCTAGCGAGCACCTTCACCATCCGGCAGTAAAGAGCGGTGGGCGGGCGAGGTCTGTGGGGTCAGCCCTACTTCACCCCACGGGGGACGGGGGCGTCTTCACCAGCCCCTGGGGCATCTCACCTGTGCCCCCCTTCAGCGATGGCGCTGCCCGCCTGTGCAGGTCCTGGCTGGGTCTAGAGGCCTCCAGCCCGGCTTCCCTGCCTCTATCGACCCGGGCGCTCTTCCTGTCTGAGGCTTTGGCCTAGGAAGGAGCGGAGAGCGCCCTGCGGTTGCCCTAGCAGTGCTTTGCCTCTGTGACCCAGCAGCCAACAGATATTTATTGCGCTCCTTTGCACAAGGTGCCACGCACACACAGACTACACAGAGCTTCGCCTCTTTACCGAATATCAGATTTGTGCCTTGCCCAGCTGCATGAATACAGATGCCCTGAGTCCTCTACAGGGGCTTCGTTTGATTCCTCCCGCCCCAGAGAGCAGCCAGCGTCCCGCGCCTCGTGGCGAGGCAGAGCAGCGGGGAGACATCTCCCTGGGACCAGCGACGTCTTCCGCCCGCGTCCGGAGGGAGGGCAGGCGGGAGGGCCCGAGCGGGAGGGCGGACGCCGACGGGCGATGGGGCTGAGGTTCACGGCTAAGGGAGGGGGCGGAGAAGCTGCGATCCGCATGGCCTGTGTGTCTGCTCGTGACCTAGTTAACGCAAACGTACATCCAGATTTATGCTTATCTATTTGCATTTCAATTTGTAACTGGCACCACTGCTAGACAAAGTAATATTTCTGGGGAGGAGGGATGTGTAACCAAAAAGAAATGATGCAGAGGGGTGGTGGCTGGGCCGGGGCCGGGGGTCCCCGGGATCGGGCACCGGGAGGGACAAGGGTCCCCGGGCTGCAGATGTCTGTCCAGCCAGCGGCGGGGAGCTTTGCCGTCCATGCCCCATGGACCACAGTGACACGGGGCGCGGCCAGAGGTGAGGTAGGGTCCGCGTGGGACAGAGCCTTAGCGGAGTGAGAGGCGCCTGGTGTGGTCTGCGGATCCTGCACCTGTAGATTCGACACCGCGGACTGGAAGTGTTTGGAAAGAGAACTGCCCGCGCCGGCTGTGCCCCGGACGCCAGTGTGAGGGCCGTTGAACGCGTCCGCTCGGCACTGGGCGTCCCGCGTACCGCGCTGCTCGGGCCGAGAGACGCCGGCAGGTTCTGCACGAACGCGGCGCTGGTGCGCAGCGGGGGCGTGTGTGCCGGCAGGGTGTCCCGTCGGTGGCCTGGACCCTGCCCGGAGACGGGAGAGACGCCGCGCCCCCTTCCTCAGAGGGCAGAGCCGTGGCTCCCCGCAGGACACTGCCAGCCTGGAGGCGGCAGGCAAAGGGGCACGGGGGGACCCCTCAGCGGGAGGCGACGTTGCGGTGTGGAGATCAGGGGACTCAGGGCTGCCATGGCCGCAGAGTGATGAGCCCGTCTTCGCCCACCAGCGGACCCCCGAGCTCTCTGCCCAGCTCCGCCCCTGCCCCTGCGTTTCTCGCTCTGTTGTCCACGCTACTCTGCTGCCCGGGAGACCTTCCCGCCCCCTCACCAGGGCGGCTGGCGCCGTGGCGGCAGGGTGTGTGACACGGGGGGCACAGGGAAGCCAGGGAGGCGCCGGCCTTCTCCCCAGTGAGCGGTTCCCAGGGGCTAGCCCACTCGAGAGCGGCCCTGACCCGGTTACCTCCGACCTCCGGGAGGGCGAGCCTTGAGCCCCGGAGCCTCTGGGGGACACTCAGAGCACCTCTGGCTCGCAGCAGGGACCACATTTCCACCGCGAGTTCGGGCAGACACGTCGAACCTGTCGCAGCTTGTGGCCAAACCCTTCTCCAGGGCCTTCCACTTATTCGCTCCCTCTCTTCTGGTGGACAAAAGAGGCCAGGCCCCTTTAAGGAACCATAGCAACGCGCCGATGCAGGTGACACAGCGACACGGGTGGCGCAGACCAATCATACACTGCTAAATGCTGCTTCCGCCTTTGCACCGAATCGCGTCCCGCTGTGAGCCCTGTGCCCGCGCTCGCAGCCCACCACGCCCCAGGGCGCCCTCTGCGACTGCCGGTAACCTCCGTGGTCATGAGGCGAAGCTCCCACCACGAGGACTCGGGTGCTGTGACTCGCGTCCCCGCTCACCCTCCTGAGGTCGTCAGATTACAGAGACGGGCCGATCACAACTGGCGCCCAAACGTGGGGCACACTGCCGCGGGTGACCCTGCCCCCTCTCGGCACGACCCCGCGGGACAACAACGACCTACAAAGACGATACCTGGCGCCCCGGCCTGGGCAGTCCACATCGACGGGTGAGTGCGTCTTCAGCCGTCAGGCCCTGGCACTGCCCATTGGCAACAGCTCGCCTTTCCCTTTCTACCACCCATGTTTTGCCCCGACCTTTTAATCTCTCTCCCCTCCCTCTGCTTGGGCTTCTTGCTGCCTCCCGTGTCGCCGTCCTATTCCGTGTAGCGCTTCCCACGGCCCCCACCTCAGCGCCGCCATCTCCCCCTCAGGCTCCCACGCCGGCGGCTCCATCTTGGGACCGCAAGTCCCACGGCGATACGCCACGGCGATCCCTGCGCCAGCCTTACCCACGGCCCGTCCCCACTTTAACCACGGGGAGGAGACATGCCTGTGTTTTCCCACATGACTCACCTCAACCTGTCTGGACCCCGTCCAGAAAACGTCAGGCCTTACTGTCCCCATTCAGTGATGAGGTCCCTCAAGAAAACAGCTCCCGAAAATGATCCTGGTGACTCTTCTGTTCATACTTCAACATCCGATACCAGCTGATCATACACAAATCAACCTCTAGCCAAAAATTCAGCCGTTGCCCTGATGTCCTGTGTCTCATCAAAATGATTTAACTATTGTCGCCCCTGGTTCCTCTGCTTTTACAGGTTTCCTCCCGCAGCATGGACTCCTGTAAACCTCACGGGCCCGTGGTGAGACTCTGATCCCCTCTTTAACATCGTGCTTTGCTCTAGAACAGACTCCAACACGTCCGCCACCAAAGGGACTTGGGACATCTGCTATCATAAAGATAAATGCCTCACGAGTTGCAGCAGTTACTGTGACGGCTCCTGCCTCTGTCACCCTCCAGAACCAGATCTCCGCTGCCTCCACGGTCACCCGCCTCACTGCGAATGCTCCCCAAGCCCTGGGCCAAACAGCCGCAACATTAAAGACCTCAGAAAGGCGGTGCCAACTCTCCAGACCCAGGTAGATCTCATGAGTAAAAGACTCAAACTCATGGAAACCAAGTTCCGTGCCTGATGCCACGTCAGTTATCTTGGCATGTGTGTTACTCCTTACTGGTGCTTGAACTGTGCCAACCTTACCAAGCTCTGTGATTACATGTGGCACACCTGGGACACCGCCTGTGATGCCCATTTAAGGGACCTCACCAGAACTATTAACATAAATGCCTCCAATGACCTGGCCTCCCTGGTGCTTGAAGACGTTTGGGGCACTACCTGGTGGGGACTTTAATGGGTCGGTCACGAGAGAGTGTGTGGGTCAAAGGTCTAATTTTGGGATCCCCTTATATTCTTGCAGTCACTGTAATACTCCTGACTTGCACCGTATATAACTTGACAGAAAAGGCCTGTTGGCGGGATATTCAAACTCACAAAATATCATGTTAGAAAACCGATAGGACACCACCAGGAGGGAGATGATAGCCAGGTAAAAGTGTGGTTAAGCAAAGTTCAGCAGGTCTTCACCTCCTCAGCCCTAGGGGATGTACGTGGACTGGGCGAAACCCAGAGACGGATTTAGTCGAGCAGGGCCCGTGGTAAGACAGCCTTTTGACGTGGGCGCCAACATGGGTGTGCTCCCGATAAAAGCTCCTGGACCACGTCTGATGGTTTGTGTCCAGTTGATCCATGATAGTCCAGTCTGTACTGGGCTCCCATCGGTCGCTCACAGCCTCCTCCCTAGACCGGGCCAGAAGGCTGGTCAGTCAATGCCGGGTCAGATCTCTCCAGAGAGAAACAACCTAAGCCAGGGGCAGCCCGTCAGCCCAACTGAGAGCTAGATGGGAGTGGTTAGCCAATGGCGGGTAAGATTCCTCTAGTGGGAACAACCTAAGACAGGCCCAGTCAGCCCGAGGTCTTTTTAAAATCAAAAGGGAGGAGCAGCTGCTTCTGGATAATATGGAAATTACCTGTTGTCCAAGGGAAAGGGCAAGGGCCTTGGAGGACAAGGGGGGCCACTTAAGCCCTTCTAGCCATTGTTTGCCTATAAATTTGGGTACTGCCATGTCTGGGTATCCCCGTAGGGTCCATGTGACTGGACTGGTCTTCAGGGTGCAGTATGAGGGCCCTGAGGGAGGTCTTTAGGTCCTTCCCCAAAGACCTAAATTGCTCACGTAGGGATGAGTGTGTTTCTCGAGTGAACCCTCGGTAGCTCTTACAGGAAAGTTCTTATAAAAGCAGCAGGCCTGGCCCCTCCCCTCCTCTGCTTCCTGGTTTGAGATGGGATCAGTCACATGACCCCACATGTGCCATCACCACAGTGAGACACCATCCCCTGCTCTTGTTACAAACCAGACAAATGAGGCTGCCCAATCTTGAACAAACCTCCAAACTGTGAGGCGAACCTCTTTTCTCCATAAACAGTCTGCCCTGGGTCTTTTGTTATAGTAGTGACAAGCTGACTAATGTAGCTCAGAAAACCTCAAGAAGAGAAATAAATACAAATCAGTCTTTGGCCAGGGCTGTCGTCGTATATCTGAGCTTCAGACATAAATATGAGGAGCCCCAGAAGGCTTCCTGTGCCACAGCTTGGTCTCTTACTTGGCAAAAGCCATCATCTCCAGAGTCTGAGGCTGATACTCTGTGAGCCAAAACTGTTTCTCATGCCTCTCCCCATCCCAGCTCTAAGGAGATGTGGGTTCTAGGCAGATACTGGGCACAAGGAAAGTTCTGGATTTTGCTAATGAGAAAGATGGTGGGGGGGGTGGCTGTGATAGGCAGTCAACATTGTGCTGGATTAGAAAGACAGAGATCTAAAGGACATAATGATATGATTATCCAGAGAAAACTTCCAAGATTCTCTTGAAAAATTATTAGAATTAATAAGTGAGATCAGCATGTATGCTTTTATTTTATAAGATCTGTACACAAAATTAATTGAATTCCTCTGGACAGGCACCCACTGATGATAGCAACTGAAACACTAAAATGCATAAGAATAAATTAAATAAAGTGTATGTGAGCCAGTTACGGCTAAAATTATAAAAATTTCCCAAGACATATAAATGGAATGATCGATCATATGCATGGATGGAAAAAATCAATAGTGTAAAGATAAAAGCAGCTAATTCCTTAACACGCAGCGCTACCCCCATGCTGTGCACTGTAGGTCTTGAAGGACCTTTCAGGACAGGGCTGTTTCATAGTGAAAAGCAAGAAACACCCCGGTTTCTATCAGGAAGCGAATTCAAGTGAACCTGCTCTATTCACGTGATAAGACAAGTTACAACAAGGAGATACAAACCCCGCGGACAACGTGCCAATAGGCATGAAACGCAGAGGGCACTAACAGGGAGGCACAAAGCGAGTCACAGGAGGGAACGTAGGAGGTTACCCCACGTGTATCTGCGATGTGCACAGCAGGGTCACGTGGTGCTTGGGGACTTTCACCATGGTCGAGAAACGCGTGGAGGGCCAGAGATCTGGCTCAGGGGCGCCATACCAGCACTGCAACGGAAGGTCCTGAGTTTGATCCTCAGTACCGGGGAAGTGGGGGGGGGGAGGGCAGAACGCGCAGAGGTGATCAGTGTCAAGCTCCATGTTGACCTTGTTTCTGGGGCACAAAAAAGGGGTGCCCTGATGTGCTAAATAGGGAGGAGGAGCTGAGGTTTCTTGGCTGCTCATTTCAGTAGTCTTTCTGTCTTTTTTGGTAGATACTGATGATTTCAAAATACAAATGTAAACACCTTAAAATTAAAGAACATCTTAGGGAGACTTGTTTGGATTCCTGTAACCAGTCAGGAACTATTTTCAGCCAAAAGACATTTAAAGAGGAGCTACTCCAGTGCCTCCATGCCAGACAGACCATAGCTCAGGCCTGGAATGATTGGGCTTTTCATGGACTCGTAACCAGTTCACGGTAAAGTCAACATTAGGATTCAGACCTTTCCTGGTACAGAACATTTCACAAGATGAAAGAGCTCAGTGGCGTGCTACTTTTGTGGGTTAGGGTTTCTATTTATTGAATTTCTTGAAACAGGAGAAATGGTATTCCAAATATAGGCAGGAAGTGGGCCAGAGGTGGCTGGAGCGGGGAAGGTTAGGGAACAATGCACTTCGTGCCGCTCTTCCTGTGGTGACAGTGGGTCACGCTGCTGACTCACGGCTCACGGAGAGAGGCTGGTGCCTCTCTCACCTGGCTCTGGCACCAAAGACGGCTCCGAGGTCCGGCAGGGGCTGGATTTGCACTTGGAGTCTGTCCAGCATGCTCAGTAAGCATCTCAGATGCTTCCACGCATCTCCGTGCTGTCTTCCTGGGTACAGGAAGGAGACCGCACCAGGCACATTTGAACAGGAGCTCCAGGCCCACCAAAGTTTAATCTCAGGGAGTAAAACTCCAGTCACAGTACTTTCAAGGACGGGGGTATTGCAACAGGAAAGATGCTTCTGTTAGAAAAAGATTCCCTGAAGTGGATTTGCCGAGGCTGGTAGACACCCTCCACATCTGTTCGCTTAAGCAGGGGCCTGATTTTTCTAGGAAAGTCTATTTAGACACTGACATAGATTGCATTTCTTTTTAAAGCAACAAGAGTGATAAAGTATCTTAGTACAAAATCAATAGAAAGCAGTTTAGGGGCCTCTGAAGTCTTTTGAGAGGCCTTTCCTTCTCTTCTTCTCCACAGGAAAGATCGCATGAGAACTTTCCAGCTTCCTGTGTGCTTTAGTTTTCTGCTACGTAAATCACAGAAAAGCATTTAGGAAACCATTTAGGCCTGGGCAAGGGCTCTTCTCTGCTTCTAGTACCTCTTGCCCCTGTGAAGCATGGGAAAAAAATCCCCGAAAAAGCCCCCACATTAAATCAGTTGCCAGGCTCAAGGACCTGGGGGTGATTTTCCTTAAGTACATCTTGGCTCTTTCTTAAGCTTTGGTAGAAAAATAGAGAAGTTTGCTTCCATTTTCTCCCCGGAAGCTTTTCTTTCCACCTGTCATACAATCTGATGAGATGCTGCATTGAACCTGTTCGAAAGCGATCGGACACTGACCACGTGTATTGCCTATCGTGAGAGAAGACCGAAGCTGTCAAGAGCCATGGTGGGTTCTGCGCTGCTTGAGCTGCACGAGGAGGCGGAACCGCTGGCTGCCTCGCGCCCCCGGCGCTGACGTGCACGCTGTGAAGCCCCAGGAGCCTGCACGGCCGCAAGCCCAGCCCCGCCACCCACCAGGCTGCCCCTGCTCCCAACATAGCAACACCACACTTTCCTGCCCAGAGCAGCCAAGGGGCACCGTGTGGCAACTGGCTTCGTGAATGAGTGAAATGGAGCCATCTGTGGTGCCTGTGGGGGTCACTGGCATCCATTAGCTCTGGGCCCCCACAGATGCCAAAGCCTGAGTTGGTCAACTCCCTTAGAGAAAATGGAACATTTCCACAGAACCCACCCCCTTCCTTCTGGACTTCCGGCCATCCGTGGACTTCTCATAATACCTTACATGGTACAAATGGCTTGGAATTAACTGTTATTTTATATTTTTTTTTAGCAAATAACAAGAAAAAGTCGATACATGTTTAGATCGTAGGCTTTGTTTCTGAACCTTTGTGCTCTGCCGATGGGTGGCTGCCAGGTGGAAGCCACAGACGGGACCGAGGTGTGTGTGTGTGCAGCTCCTCCTGGCATGGCTGGGGCCCACTATGCCAGGTGGGAAGGTGCATTCCTGCCCTGGGACCTGACACATAGCGGGCTGCTCCTTCGCATGGGACAGATCAGGAGTGGATGATACAACTTGGCTTTTTAAGCCTCTGAGGTCTTGTCTGCCCGTCTTAGGCCCATTCTTTGCTGCTGGGTTAGAATATCTGATACCCACAGCTTAAGGGTGTGTGTGCAGGTTCGTCTCTTAGCCCAAGTCAGTTGGCTCCAGGGAGACACATCAGTGGAGGAAAGCGGCTTGGCCATGTCACCCAGGAAGCAGAGCGGCAGGAGACCAGAGAGGGAGCCAGGCCAGAGCACACCCCGGCCCGCCCTCCCAGCCGTGCCCGCCTGTGTGAGCCCTGTCCGTGAGCGCAGGAGCTCGTGGGGCCGTCTGGATACGAATCACAGTGGATTAAACTCAGGGCCTTTGTCCCGAGCTATGTCCCCAATGCCCACCCTTTAATTTATTTTGAAACAGAATTCTCGGTAAGTTGGCAAGTTGCTCAGGCTAGGCTTGAACTTGTAACCTCCTGTCTCAGTCTCCCAGTGCTGGCATTTTACACGCGCACCACCAGTCCTGGCTGGGTCGGGTCCCTTTTGTTACTGCAGCGTATGCTGAGCTTCGCTGTAAGAGGCTGCTTGTCACGCAGGGACCATCGGCCGGTTCTGTGCGAAACGCCCCCTACGGATCCTGTCGCTTCGTTCTTACAACAGCCTCGTAAAACGGACCCTGTAATTATCCTGCTTTCACCGGGGAAGCCCCGCGGGCAGGAAGACACCCAGTAACCGGCCCAGGCCACACAGCGGGTGTGTGGTGACCTGGGCTCCAGGCGGTCTGTCTGCAGGGCCTGCGCCAACCTCACAGCTCGGACGGGCGTCTAGGGGAGCTGGGGCGAGCACGTGGGGAAGAGCAGAGAACGCTTTTAAAGACAAAACTCTGGTCAACTCCCGTCCGACCTCACTCAACAACAATAACGTCCGTAGAAAGAGACCAGGAGCGGGCGGAGGAGCTGTGGAAGACCCGCCTGAGGCCCTTTCCGGGCCACTCAGGGGAGGCGAAGCGAGAGCACAGGGAACCAGGAGCACGCTGCGGGGAAAGTGTCTGCGGTCAGCACTCGGCTGGCCCCGGGCCTCTGCTGGGCACGGGCACCTGCGGAGACCAAGGGCATCCTCTCCGAACACAGCCCCTTGTGGCGAAGGCCTGCACAAACCAAGGCGCTTGGTGTGGTGGTGGTGGTGGAGAGGCGGGGTGCACGCTGGGGGGCAGGGCAACATGCTTCGGGGGGTGTCAGGGTGTCCAGGAGGCCCAAGGATGGTGCTTCCTCAATTACTTGGCATAAATATGTTCCAGGGATTTGTCTAAACTCCCTCTCAAGCTCCGTGTATTTTTAGCCCAGACTGCCTCCTACATAAAGAAAAGGTGTCTAAAATAAGGCCTTCTTCAATTTGTCCTAAAGCGATCTCTCAAGTTCCTAAGTAGGAAGAAAGACACTAGTAGTTTTGAATTCACAAAAGGCCCCTGTCTCCTTTGCATATCAATATGCTTTTTTTTTTTTTTTTTTTTTAAACAAGGTCTCGCTTTGTAGTTCAGGCTGGCCCTCAGCTCACTATGTAGCCCAGGCAAACCTGGAACTCAGCAATCCTCCTGCCTCTGCTTCCTGAGTGCTGGGATTATAGGTGTGAGCCACCATGCCCAGCACTGTGGTATGTGGTATCGATTGCTGGTGGGCGTGAGTCCCCACACCCAGCATTGTATGTGGTTACTGGAGATCAAACTCAGGGCCTTGCACTTCTGAGGCAGGTGCTGGAACCACTGAGCTAAATCTCCAACTTAATCTTTATGATTTTTAGTATATGTGCTGCCAAAACCAGCACTTAATCTTTATGATTTTTAAACAATGTGATCTTATCTTTTCCCAGATTCTTGGCTGTCAAGTCCTAAAAGGGCTCATTTTATCCCCTTTTCACATTTTTAAGACATTTAAAAGGGTAGAAAGAAAGAAAGAAGGAAAGAAAGAAAGTGAAAGAAAGAAAGAAAGAAAGAGAAAGAAAGAAAGAAAGAAAGAAAGAAAGAAAGAAAGAAAGAAAGAGAGGAAAACTAAAACCCACACAGAAGGGATTTGTGGTTTGTCTATACCACTTGAGGTCCCTTGAGAAAATCCAGAAAGAGGGTAAATTCTCCAACATTCAACTCAGAAATCTCTATTCAAGGCATTTTTCAAATCAATGGAAGACTTGGGTATTAGTTTTCCAAAATTATTCTGTTTATAATGAGATTTTTCTTTAAGTTTCTGATTTCAGGGTCCCTTCTTTTAAACTTTGTAAAGCTTGTTTGAAAACGGGTTGGTAAAATATATGCATTTCACAGACTCCTAAAAATAATGATCTTTTGCTAGCTGAGTTTGATTAAACACATTTTTAGACCCAATCTTAGAGAATCGATTCATTATCGTAATGGGCAACAAAGCATTCAAAGGTGAGTCGCAGCCTACAGTTAATTGTCTCGGTGACACTGGCCGGGCAGCCCTTCCATCTAATTGGTCATCTCATAACCTGATTCCTTACGTGATTTATTTGCTTACACAGCAGCTATAATCTATGTCACTTTCTGTTTTCTTATTGCTAATGTGTGAAGCACTCATAGGATTGCAGTCTCTGACAACCCGCTGCTGGGAAAATACATGGCTTTCACATTAAGCTGGAAATAACTATTGCACAAGACCCATAATCTTGTGATTTGTTTGCCGCTGAATCAGTGCAGCAAGGACCGAGCAGTTCCCTCGGCTAAACGGAAGAGGCGTCCTGTAAATCACGGGGCCCCACCCGTGGGAAGGGGTCACCTTTTAATGAGCTGATATAATTTTCTGGGGGTGGCCGCGAGTCACGGAATGTGTGAGAGACGGGCCTTGCTGCAGTCCGGCTCTGAGGGCGTAGGCGCCAGCGCCGCACCCCGGCCAGCCAGCCTCACGCGCACGGCGGAGGCCGAGTGTGCCCAGAGCCGAGCTGGGGCGGACGGAGCTCGGGACGCTGGGCTCCTCTTCAGGGAGCTCATTACCGCTCCGGCCAGAGTCTTGCAAATTGTTAATGCAAGAGTGGAGGGTCCTCAGTCTTCCCGGACAGCCATGCCTCTGGAGCAACACTCGTTTTAATGGCCAACAAAAATTATTTAGCGTCCTCTATGCTGATTAGTGAATCCTCTGGTGTAGACTCTGAAGGGCTCCTGCAGCCATCCCTGGAGTGTGTGTTCGTAATTAAGGCACTTCAAATGCTACCCGAGATGCGCCTACGATGCAGATCACTGTTAACTTCCGTATACTTGGAATTACCCTGTGTGTGATAAAGCATTTTTAGAGTACGTTAGGACACGGGCCGCACAGCCCATTAGGGATGAGTAACTGCGTCTTAAAAATGTCAAGGACTGCCAGGGTCACCCGGCTAGTTCTCAACCTGCTGCTGACACTCAGCTGGCAACAACATGTGGAAATAAATGCACAGCTTCGATGAGGCGCCCCCGCCCTGCTGCCTGTGTGTTAAAGGCTTGGTCCTGCAGGTGGCGCTGTTGCAAGAGGTGGCGCTTCCAGAAAACAGGGGCAGCGGGAGGCCCTTGGGCTTCCGGGCTGTGCTCTCAGAGGCCCAGGGCTGTGAGGCCGCGCGGTCGCAGACTGGGAGATGTCGACCGTGCGCCAAAATAAAACTTGTGTCTTTTTAAGTAAATCGCCTCAGGTGTTTTGTTACTGATGGGAATTGACTGACACGCCGGGCACCCGCGGAATGTCCTCGCCCGTTCCTTCTGTGTTTCTCTCACGTGTTAGCAAGGCTGCCACCCCTTCCAGCCGAGCACACCGAGCCGCTCACCCTCCAGACCCCGGGAGCGGTGGCCCCTGGGGTTGCGCTGGGCGACAGTTTCTGTGAGCTGTGTCCTCGTTTGTCTGTCAACACCGAAGAGGAGCGGTGGGTTAGAAAGAGCCTGGCCTTCTTTATGTTTGATCATCTGGGTCCTGACATCCAAAGGGTACGTAGAAATAGTTGTATTGGTCACCGCCTTGTTCTTCTGGGTGAAGACATCTTTATGGACACCCCTGAATTTAAAGGTGCGCTAGGTTTCTCATCTCTGGGAGAAAATAACCGACACGCAGACTGAAAGGAGGAGAGGTTTGTCTGGCTCCCAGTTTCCAGGGGGTTCGGTCCATGGTTAGCCAAGCCTGACAGAAGGCCATGGCAGAGGGCGCGTCACCTGGTCGGCCAGGAAGCAGAGAGGGAAGGGCAGAGCCTGGCACAGGGACACGCCCTTCCGGGTCACATCCCAGCTGGGATGCGGCCACAGCCCTCTGCCCCCCAGGCCCCGCCTCCGCACAGCACGCGCAGCCGTGACTCCTCACCGGATGAATCCACTGCGGAGGACAGTCACCTCCGCAGAGCCCCCGCTCGGAGCCCCCGAGGCTCGTGGGGCCCACTTTAGATCTGAATCACAACACCAGGATTCACACGAGCAAAGGGCCTCTAAGTCCACAGGACGGCCTGAGACACAGACCACAGAGCCACTGCTTTCGGCAGTGGTAGATTTGTCAGTCCCTGCCTTCTGGAGGAAAAGTCCTATGACCCGAAGTCAGATCCTTGGGCTGCAAAGCGTGTGAGTGGAGGTTTCGATTGGCTGCTGCCTGTCACCAGATGAAACCTGTCAGTGTGACAGCAAAGGCACCTGTGAGGTTGAGGCTGAATGTTTATCTAAGCTTTCAGCTCCAGGAACAGAAAACAAATGTCTTTTTCTTGCGGAGCTGAAAACTGAGGATCAACAGAGATTAGAACCCATAACTCCGCGGCTGGAAATAGAAATGCTTGTAAGAGCAGCTAGGCTGTCACTTCGGAGAGCCAGGTGCTGCGGCCCAGATGGCACCGCGCCTCGGCAAGCGTCCCGGTCCTTACTGGACCAAATCATTTGCTCCCCACATGCACGGCCAGGCTAAGAGAGGCAGGGTGGGTCCAGCGACTTATTCAAGGTCAGCCGGTGGGTCAGTAAATTCTGGATTCACGTCTAGGCTCCAGGAGCGCCCCACCCCCCACCTTGCGGGAAGACACAAGCTCAGGATTCAGCCCCTGTACTTGGCCCTGAACTTGCCTTGACTTCAACACTTTTCTGAATGAAAATTTAAAAAACACATATTCATACGCCCTAGGAAAGAATGTCCTGTATATCCACAAATCACCAGGGTAGACGTTTCTTTTCCGTTCACCTGTCCTATGCATTACACTGGTAATCTATTTTGTCTTTGCCATTAAAAAAAAATTGCTCATTATGTAGTGATTTCATTTGTCCTTGGTAAAGCAGACGCACTTTACTGTGGTACCTGTTGATAGAAAATTCAAGAACTCAGGAGCACAGCAGCTGAGTTGCTGCAGATCTACGCTGACATCCTCTCTTTGACAAAGAAGATCGGCGTGTCCACTGGGGTCACCTGGCCATACACCTCCACCTACCTGCTGCCGCGCCCAGCACAGACCTGACACCCACAGTGTGCCAAGGGCGAGGCCTGGAGCCCCACGCCTGCTGGGCCACGGCTGCCCCGCTGAACCCGCCTTTTCTCGTAGATCTGATTATGCACGAGGGCTCTGAAGAGTGGAGAGGGAGAAGAATGGAAACCCTTGGGAGGAGCTGTGATTCCCCTCTTTAGATGAGACGCGTATGCATTTATGTTTATACAAACACAGGGTGCAGGAATTTGTTTACATGGAAACAGCAGAGATCGATCAGATTAGGACAAAGTAAATTTAATTTCTGAAATGTCAGGAGCCTGTGTAGCGGAAGCCGCTGCAGTGTTCTCTGGTGTAGACAGGGGCTGTGAAGGGGCTGCCAGCGGAAGCACGTATGTGGCAGAATTCACTTCCTTGGCAACTTAGTTCCATTTTTAAAACAAATCCACAAAGAAGACCCAGTTTCACCAAAAAGTCCAGAATCCTGGCTGCTTGTGAAAAATCCATAAGGTTGTCACGGTGGCTGGGGACATCTTTTCCGGCCCCAGGCTCCCCTGTCCTGCCTGTGAATTCTCCATGGACTAGGCTGCATGGGGTTTGCAGTCCTTAAAAAAGGCGGCAGCCTGCGGACCCCAGCTGGGCCTCTGTTTTCAATGCCTATGCACTAGCAAAGCGTCTTGTTATTATTATTAGTTTAGTTCTGCGTGCAGGGGGTGAACCCAGGGTCTTGCCCCCACTGGGCCGGCGCTGGTCCACTGAGCCGCATCCCCGTGCCGTAGTCTTAGCTACAATATTCAGTCCTGTGTAGTTCTCAGGGAAGGACACGGCCCAGAGCACGGCCCAGCCGCTCACGCCCCGCAGTGTGGCAGCTAAAGGGTAAATGGTTGCCTAGCAGCGGGGCCCAGGGCCCTGATGCAGTCGCAGGAGCGGAAGGCGGTGAGGGCCTGGCCGCCCCGGAGAATATCTGGAGTATATGAGTCTAGTGTGAAGCAGAAGGCCCCAGTTTTAGAAGCGGCTTAGTTTGTTGATAACTTTTTTCCCTGTCAGGTGAGAACTTTTCTTTCTTCTAAATTAACCTGCATGGCTTGGAGTCCGGGGCCCCCTTCTCCCGCCTCATGCTTTCTAGTAAGAGCCTGCGCGGTCTTCGCCCACTCCCACTGTGAGCAAAGTAAACTGAGGCAAACAAACAAAAACACGAATCACGCGGAAAAGCAATTTGTCTGGTGCGTCTACGCACGAGAGGACTGAGTGTGGACGGAAAATCACGGTTTCCGGCTCCCGCTCGTTGCTGGCGGCCGTCTCTGAGGCGCTGAGGGCAGCAGCACCGTCTGCGGCAGCACGTGAGGTCCTCAGCGCGCCGGTCACCGGCCGGAGCGTCCGCCTGGCCCGGCCACACTGCAGGCCCCGGCCTCCGCGCCAACACGCCACGCGGCTCCCGTTCATCATCACGCTCGTCCGCAGGGATGTTCACTCTCTGAAAGCCGAGAAGCTTTGAACGGGCAGGAAGGGCCCCCCAGACGCCCGGGCTGGACGCTCCCCTCCCGACTCCTCCCTAAGCTCCGGTCCTCAGAGGCAAGCGCGAACCTGAGAACCGGGGCGGGACTGCGTGGTCTCCAGGTACTCGCGGGTCTTGCCGACCCTCGCGCCGGCCTGGGGGGCGGAGAGGACCTCGCGCCGCCGTGAGTGGCCCGTCACAGGCGTGTGGGGCGAGGCTCGGGGACTCACGCGACGCTGCCGGGCGGCCGGGGCTGAGGGGCGCCCCCCAGACGGAAGGCAGCCTCCCCGACGGCTAGAGGGCGGCTGCCCAGCACCCCTGGGCGAGCCCGGTGCCCCACAGTCGGCAGCCCGAGCCACGCGTGGCTGCGCATTTAAAACTCAGGACGAAGTAAAATTCAGGAGTCGTTGCCTCTGCGCTCTAGTCTGGACCTTCACCAGCCCTCAGGCCTGTGCGTTGGAGCCACGTGGACGCGGACAAGGTGGACACGGCAGAGTCGAGGAGATGGGGCCTGGCGGGGGCCCGGCGTCGTGGGAGACGTGCTCTTCAGAGACCGCGGACCAGCCCCTGCTCCGCCTCTCGCTTCTAGCCCCAGCCCCTCCGGGGGGCGAGGAGACGTCTTCCACCATGCGCTGGCAAGATGTGCCGCCAGGGCACAGGCCCACAGCAACGGGCCGACTCGCCATAGGCACAAACCGTCAGAAGCAGGAGCCCTGCCCCCCTGCCCGGTGACGGCCCCCGCTTGTCCACTTGCCTGGACTGACGGGCGCGAGGCTGCTGACGTCCCCGCGGGGCTGACGCGTGGGCGAGCTCCCTGGCGGGAGGGTCCTGCCAGGGGACGGGCTGCCCGGCAGACGCAGGTCTCTGTGGTTCGCCTTCACGGGTCCAGTCTGACCCGGCCCGGTCCTGGCTCTTCCGCGCCCTCTCTGCCTCCTGTCTGCTGCACCTTTCCACCATGACCCTCTGCCTTGCTACGTTATCCAGTGAACCATGGACGGAAGCATCTGAAACCAGGAGCTGAAGAAATCATTGCTCCTTGAAGTTGACTGGAGTCAGTAGTTTGTTACAGTGATAGAAAGCTAATTTTTTAAAAAAAATCTTAGGGCTGGGGATTTAGCTGAAGTGGTACCGTGCCAACCTTGGACACATAAGGGTCCAAGTTCGATCCCTGGTACCACCAAAAAAAAAAGCTTATTCTCTGAGTTGCTTGTTACAGGGAGGAAGAGCTGACTGACTTGGTCATGCTGCGGTGTCTCAAGTGCTGAAGGGTCACGTGACGCTAGAGGTGCTGGTGTCACGCGGAGCAGGCATAAGCGTGTCGGGCTGCCTGTCCGGACAGTGATGGTTTGCAGGGGGCCCAGCTCCCTGATGACCGGAAAGGATCCGAAAGGTCTTGATTTAGGAACCTCCTTAAGCTCTGGGCTCTGGCAAGTGCTGTCCAGAGACTCATGAAGATTTGGAGGACTCCAGCATGAAGAGACCTGCTCGTTCACTGAGCAGATATTTCCCGAGCCTCTTCTGTACCTCGGACACCTTGTTACTGCTACAGATGTGACAGAGGACGAGGCAGCCTGAACTTTCCCTTTTGGCGAATACTGTGCTCAAGAGCTGCTAGAAGCTGGAAAGAACAGGATCCCTAGAGAGGGGACAGACAGAGAGACAGAGACAGAGACACGGAGACCAGACGGTCCCGCTTAACCCTTTCGTAGACAGACGCTCATTTGTCAGCCCCGAGTCTTGCCGCCTCCCCGTCTGTGTCAAGCGCGACCATCTGTGCCTCCGAAAGAAGCTAGCTCTGGGCAAACTTCTCTGGTAACGATTCGCTTTCCCCCGAAAAGATGGATCGTAGGCCTGGAAACCCGCGTACTGGAGCCTCGGGGTCCCCAGTCTCCCCAGACACCTGTGACGAACGATTTCCCCTGAGCAGCTCCTGCCACCGATGAGCCCTTTCTGCCCCTCACGTGTCCAGGCGAGGCCGAGGGAGCCGCGGTGTCGGAGAGCCACGCACCCACTCCAGATGGCGCAGCGCAGAACGAGGAGCAAGCGTTCGCCAGCCCTGGGCCTTCAGACTCTTTCCACGGCAAATCGGCTGGGGCCCGAGTCCAGGTGAAGAGGGGGGCCGTGCTCTGGGCTGCACCACGGGCCGCCACGTCACAGATGTTTATAGTCCTTCTCTCGTCATCGGATTGCCTTGGGGATCTAGGTCCTTGGTCTGGTCGCACAGGAGGACATTGGGTTTTGGCTGGTGCCTGAGTCCTCTATAGAGTCAAAAACGACCACAGTGGAGAGATACATTTGCGAGTGTGAAGTCCAAGCTGGGCTTATAAGAAATGTGGAGCAGAGAGCAGCGTCTGTAGTCAGCTCCTCCGAAGCAGCCGAGCCACAGCCTGAAGTGTTCCTTGCACTGGTGATCACACGGTGAGAATGGCACCACGGTTTCCCAGTGCACGCAGTAAACACAGGGTCACAAGTCTGTTGGCAACGGCAACGTCAGCTCCACGCGGCGGCGCTGAGGGCGTGGTGGTGACTCGGGCTGCGGCTGTCACAGCAAGGGCCCCGGGTGCCGGGGGAGAGGGCCGCCCAGAGCTCACCTGCCTAGTCCACTCGGGCGCCCCAGAGGGCAGCTGCTGGGACGTTGGCACCTGACAGTCCCGAGGGCGAGGAGCTGCTGGCTGAGCGAGGGAGGAGGACGCTCGGGTCAGAGGAGGGGCTCTGCGTTCGAGTTTGGGAAGTGGGGTCACATGAGGAGAAAGTCAGTGTGCTCGGAGTCGGTGGGCACGGTTTCTGAGGAAGCTTTGAGATGCACACGGCACCAGGTGTTTTGAGTGAGGAAGGCCCCGGCTGAGATCCCACGCAAAGGGTGCAGGGGGCGAGGGCAGACGTGGCACCGGGGCACCCAAGGAGCGGGCGGCGCTGCGGCCTGGCGGACTTTCCGGGAGTCACGTGGTGTGGGTGCGGGGCCGCCGCCCAGGGTCCCCCCACACCGTGCAGCGGCCTCAGGGATGAGAGATGGCCACCGAGCTCCTCGGGGGAGAGGACAGGACAGCGCCTGAAGCCGTGGGACCTGTGGAGACACTGATGGAGAGGGGGCTTCTTCTCTGGGGTGCACTGCCCTCCCTCAGACCTAGGGAGGAGCAACCCCGGCACCGCTCAGGCCCTCATCGTAAGGACAGAACTCCGGAGGGGTCTGTGAGCGTCACGCAGGCTGTCTGTGCTGACCACGGCCAGGGGAAGATGCTTTGCTGCCAGTTCGAAAGACGCCCACCTGTGTTTCCTCTCCAGTTCTTCTCTGTGGCGAGGAGATCCACGAAAGAATTAGAAGATCCTCAGGGTCGTCCATCGGGGGGAGGGGAATAAATATGGCCCCCTGCTGTTTGGGAATCTTCGGGACACGAGCAGCAGCTGGACACAATTGCGAAGGACAGGTGGGCGCCGGAGCCTGGGGCGGGGCACAGAGAGGCACATGGCGGATTCCCCCAGAGAAAACGGCTCTGCCACGTAGAATTTGTTTTGGGCTGATAGCTGTGAGGGGAGCAGCCGTGCTGTTGCTGACACGACCATAAATCGCAGGAACCTTGAGGCAGATGGCAGCGCTGAGCGTCTGGAGAGACTGTGGCCTGGGGACATCAAGGCACAGGCTCTTTAGAGTCTCACCAGTGTCCAGTATGTCAAGCCGGTTGGCTGAGAAAAGGCCAGGCCGTCTGCGTGAGAGACGTGGACAACCGTCTCTGCTACCCTCAGTCAAGAACAGGCGAACTTTTCTGCGTGTCGTTGCTAGACATGGGGCCTTTGCAATGCATCTACTTTTCCTCCATTACGACACGTCTAATAGCTTGTCCTGGGGTACTGTGTTTATCCCAGAAATGTTAATGACTTCATAACTCAGTGTGAAATGCTGTGGGCAATTTTTGTATTATTAAGGGTTCTATGAAGTGTAAAAAAGGAAATGTTCTCAAGGTACCAGGCCACAGTTATAACTTGATTCTCATTTTGGAGAAAGGAGAGAAATTAAGCTTTTTAAAAAAATATATGTTTTCCACTGCAAAAGCAGTTCACTGAAGCGTAATGACAAACGTCGCCCTTTGGAAATACAACAGCGAGTTTCTAGAACGTACCTGGACCGTGGGTTTTATCGTCTCCCTGGTGTCTGCCTGAGTCGTACTGGCGTCGGAACACCAGGACCGAGGGCAGATCTGGCCCTTATTTAGCACCCGGGCTTGAGGGCCCGGTCCTGGGATACTGCTTCCGTATTCCACGGCCCAGGTGTGTGTGCGCAGGCGGGAGGGAGGGCACAGGCTGCCCGCTGCGGAGAGAGGGAGGCGGCACGCGTCCACGGGCACCCGCCCCCACCCTCCCGGCACCGCCGTCTTCCACCAACGGCCGCAGCTTCTGTTGTTTGACTGGAAGCCAGGGAGTCCGGCCTCCAAGGGAAGATCGAGCGGCCCGGTGAGAGCCCCACACCGCTCAGACGGCAGTCACAGGCCCGCCAGGAGCCCCGCACGTCGCGACAGCTCCCCGCCACGCCCCTGTCCCAGGAGGCGGCTCAGGGACCCAGGGCCCGGGCGCAGCTCCGAAATCACCGCCCGGACGCTGCCGGGACAGAATCGACGTGCAGTCAACCCCGCAGAGCGGTTTATCGTGAGCATCGTCTGCACGTCCCGGCTCCGCGTGGTTTGCGCGGTGACGACAGAGACAATGAAACACGGCACAGAGAAGACAAACCGGGCGGCACGCGCGGCGGAGACAGCAGCGCGCGGATTAACCCACGGGGACCGCGAACCGAGGCCCCGCCCCGCCCCGCCCACGCCCCGCCCCCGCCCCGCCCCTCTCACCTCCCAGCCCGAGGCGCTGGCCGCCCACGCGCCACCCCACGTCGGTTCCGTCCCGGGACCTCGCGCCGGCTCCGGCGGGACAGCGGTGGTAGAGCTGGGAGGCCGGCGGCGACTCCCCCGGGGTGAGGACGCAGGTCTGGGGCTCTGCGCGTCCCGTGATCTCAGGGGACCTGCGGGGGCGGGGACACGCTAACCGCCCGCCGTGGAGGCCTCCGAGAAACCCAGCTCCAGAAACCACCGTTGGAGCCTCTTCAGAAGCCCCTGCAGGTGCCAGCTCGGGCCGGGGCCGCCCAAGGCGGGTGTGGGCTCCCGAGGGGTGAGAAGTGCGCTTCCGCCTCCCAGGTGGCCGAAAGCGTGGCTCTCCGGAAGCGTCCTTGTCTCGGTAGGCAGGCCAGCTGCCCGTGGCGGTGGGCGTCTCCGGGCGGGAGGGCGCCCTTTGGCGTGACCTCGCCGGCGTCCAGTCACTTACTGCCCCTCCTCTTCTGGGCAGCGGGAGCTCAGCCCCCTGCTGGCACTGGAGGACGGCAGTCTGCGCTTGTCCTCCTTGTCTCTGCCGGCTTCTGCCCAGGAGTGTGGGCCTCTCTGGCCCTTGGCATTTCAGGATCCAGCCTTGGGCACATTTGAGTTGTTCGAGTGCCGGGCCCCGTGTCATCCACTCCTGGTGATGAGATTCGGCCACGAGGTCCCGGTCTCTCCGGTCGTCACCATGAGGCTCGCTCCTCGATGCCATTCCTTGCCCTGTCTGACGCAGTGCCCGCCTTCTAGGGCACGGACAGGTCTGGGGGCCCCTGTGTGGCGAGCAGAGTGTCCCGGGCTCCTGCCGCCTCACCCGCTGCCTCTCGCTGGAGCCTGCGTGACCTGCTTCCCCCTCGCTTCCTCGCGCTCGCTGTGACGGCGTCTCTCCTGTCCGTGGAGAACTGCCCCGGTCCTGCCCTGGTCCTCTCTGCTCCGGTCTGCAGCTCACCCCTCGCTCGGATTCGGCAGGCGTGCTGCTCTGGGATCTTGAAGACACTCATCTGGCTCCCGAGTCCGTATTTCTCTGTGCGTTGTGGTGCCAGCCTCCTCGCCCCTGCCCAGGGGCATCACAGGCTTCTGCGGCACAGGAGGACGCCAGTGTTCAAAGACACACGAGAAAGAAGAGGCGGTGAGTGGTTTCCGGAAACACTGTCCCGCTGTGAGCGCGCGCCCGGGGGAGCACAGCCCCGCGGGGAGGACGGCGGCACCTCTCTGGCCCCGGCCAGAAGGACGGGCTCAAACCGCAGCTTGCTCAGAGGAGCCTTCGGGGAGGGAGCGCGGGACGGGGCACCTGGGAGGGCAGAGGGGGCAGGGCGGGCCCGGGGGAGCAAGGGCTGGTCTTCGCCGAAGAGAAGAAAGGCTGTCTTGCGGAAAGATGGGAGCATGGTCTTCAAATTTCAAGAAATAAAACCAGAATAAAAGGGCACACGTTGGCACGACGTGGGTCTCTGCTAAAAATGAATTTTCCAAGAGGCAGAAACGTTCCAAGTCGGAAGGAGTTCCAGAAAAACTGTGTAGGAGTCTCAGGTACAGGCTGGGCTCCGGCGGCTTCTAAAACAGACGAGAGTCACTGTCGAAGCGGTGGGTGAGAGGAACACCGCGCCCTTCTCCTGCCCTGGTGGGTTAAAGAGGGCTGAGCTTCCAGACCTTGACCTTCCCGGGAAGACGGGCCCGCAGCTCTACGCCCGCTGGGCGCCGCGCCTCCGCGACAGTGGGAGACGGTGGGGTGAGTGGGGGGACCGGTGTGTAGGCCGGCGCCGGGGGGGACCCGAGTGTCCGACGCTCTTCGGAGCTCTGGCTCTGCCCCGGGTGTCACGTGAGAGGCGAACGCTCGAAAGTCGCCGTGCTGCGAAGCCCGAGCCGAGCCCCGAGCCCTCGGCCCCCGCCGCGCCAGGCTCCGGGGAGCAGACAGGCCCTTCGCCGAGTCCTGCCCCAGCCAGCGCGGCAGCAGCACAGGATGATCTCTGGTGGGTCGGCAGCCTCTCTCAGGTGGGCACAGTGGCAGGGAGGCCGTTTGAGGGCTCATCACCTGTCTGTACCCACAGCGAAGGAGACAGCTCAGGGGAGGTGTTTAAAATGACGGAGGGGGTGTGGGTTAGAGGGCAAGACGTGGGGCAGCAGAAGACCGGGAGAGAAGGTGGGGCCGAGGGTAGGGACACAAAAACTGAAGGGGGGCCCCAAATATTCACTTACACCTTGTCTGTTTCGGTCAGTTTTAATTGTAGTTGATTTGAGCACCTCTCTGTTCTCTGCACGTGTGGTAGTTTGCATGACTACTGATACTACCGACGCTCTAAATGAGAAAATGTTTCCTTGCACACGTGCGATGGCCTTGGTGCACGGTCTCCGTCATGTGTGGACCCGCGGAGAGAGGACTTGCCGGCCACGCGGGCACCGTGGATGGCCGAGGACGTGGGCCACCTCCCCAAGCCCCCCGGGAGGAGCCCGCTTTACCCCTTTTGGCCTCAGGCAACTGGGACATGATTGACCTGCCTGCTTTTGGGCAGAAGCTAAAGCTCGGGGAAAACAGAATCCTACCTGTTCACTGGAACTTGCATCTTTACCGTTAAAGGACACTTTGGGGGTGTTGAAAGCCCGGGAAGGGGAAAAACTGTTTGGGACATTCCGGGTTGGAATCCAGATTGAGGAAATGGTACCCTAAGTGGCCGTTTAGGAGAAGAGATGTACTTACAGTTAGCAACAAGGGTGACCATGGGGACAGCTGGGACCCTGAGTCCGGACGCCACCGGCCCTCGGAGCAGACTGGGCTCCGTGCTGGGTCCTGTCGGCAGGCAGCTCCTCAGCTGAGACGGACGTGCCACTTACACTGTCCAAACTGACTCCCCACAGGACCGTACTGGGCGTTAAGGGACGTGAGGAAAATAAAGACCTTTGCCCAGGGCTTAGGTATATTGGCTCCTACACATGCTGTGCTTTGAATTCTTCGTGGATTGAACTGACTTCTGTCGACTGGCCTGCTCACCTACACAGGATCTACGATTGTTTCCATGGGAAATGGCATTCTAAATTATATATCAGCAAACTCTGACCCTTGGGCCAGATCTCTTAAACAGTGGAAATAATCACAAGAAGCACCATATATATATACATATATATATATATATACATATATATATGTATATATATATATTTACCCATATCCCTGCCCACCCACCCCTCCCCACCCCCTATATACATACTCTTTTATTTTTTCCAAATCATATGTATTCTTTCCCCTCATTATGTTCCCACACCAAATTCCTTTTGGATATTTCCATTCTACAAAAACTTTCATACATTCTAGAGCCCTTTACCTCTACAGGTGCTTATATCGAAGAAAAGATCTGGTGTTAAGAAGCACAATATTTTATGGCATGTGAATATTGAATGAAATTTGAATTTCAGGGTGCATAAATAAACTTCCATTCACACACAGGCACACTTACTTGTTTACACACTGTCTCTGGTTGCTTTCCTTGTGCGAAGGCCAGCTAAGTAGCTGGCACAGACGCTGAGAGCTCACGAGCCTAGAATATCTACTGTCTGAGCTTTGACAGAAAATGTTAGCCGATCTTTGCACTAAATGACGAAAAGGAAAGCCACTTTGGAGCAACGGATTAGAACACGGCTTGCATGACTGGCCATTATACCCTCCCGTGTGTATTTACATATTCCTGTGAGTGTGTGTGTTTTGTGGCATGCATCCACATAGTCAGGCACGTGGCAATGCACATGCATGGAACAGTCTTGACACAGAGCCCCAGGGCTACCCGCTCTGATCCTAGTGCCCCACGTGGGGAAGCCACCCAGGCTGTGCCACTCGACATCCCGTCTGAATGGGTTTCTCGGTCAAGCTGAAAATGGCCTGTTCTCTCTATCCCCTGCTAGGTCTCCAAAGAAGTGTATGAATATTTTAGCTCTTTCTTTGATGGTAGATGATTTCCGTTTTCCTCACGGGCTTCCTTCGCTGGGGTCTTTAAGAACCTGCTCTCATCACACAGTCGGGCACAGGAACTATTTATCATACATATGAGAATCAACATGAATAAAACACCCCTTAGTTTCTTATGCCTTCTCACTCTTGGCTGCTATTAAACTTTAATGCATATAAAGTTTGCTGGGTTTTATAGAGTCCAGCAGTGTGAATGCAGTCGTGGCTGGCTGATCCGCCTGGAGGCTTCAGTCCACCAGGTGAGCAGTTGGGTAACAAGCAGGGGCCCTCATTACCGAAAAACGCCAGGTGGAAAGGGGGTTTATTTTAATCATGATGACCAACAAGACCAGTGGTGTTGAAAAGTCCAGGGCCAGTGAGCGAACGCCTTGCTTCTAACGATGGGCAAATATAGAGTCAGACCAGGGGTCGAGGCTCCCCAGAGGCTCCTCCCAGAAAGTCCGGTCTGGACGAGCCGGTCAGAGGCTGAGCACGCAGACCCCTAGCCGGGCCTGGTCCGCCTGAGCGCGCAGTGACGGAGATAAGCCGTCTGGATACACACTGCAAAACACAACTCGGCCTTCCGTGAACTGCTCAGCTGGCCCGACACAGGTGGTATTTTGTCCCACTTCATACGGCGCTGGCACGCGTGAAAGTCACCTGGGGCCCCGTCCTGGTCCGGGACCTCTGTGCCGGCAGCGCGTACGGCGCAGGCTCGGGACGCAAACGCTACGCAGACCGCATGAGCGCCAGCCCCGCGCTCTGGTTACGCCAGCCACGCCCCTGCGCCCTCGCAGCAGCACCGAAGGGAAAGCAGGCGGGAAGCGTGCGGTGCAGTCCTCGGCCGGGACGGAGCCGTGCGGCACACGGAGCCCGAAAGCACCAGCCCTCCCTGTCACCAGCGAGGAGCCGGCACATCCCTCCCCTCGCCGCGAGGACACGCGGTCCCGTGACGTTGTGAGGCGGGGTCACGTCCGTACAGGCCCTCTGTTTCCCGCTCTCCGTTTCTCAAGGAGGCTGCGGAGCTCGCCCCAGCGGGCAGCTAGAATTGTTCCTCTTCCTGGCTTCAGGTTGCCAAAGCGTAAACTTCACAAGGGTGGCTGGTGTGCGCACAGGAGGGGGAACCTGGAGGTGGACGTGCACCGGGGTGGGGCGCTGTCTTGCGGCAGAAGTATATTTCCTTGGACCTGGAGCCCAGGAAGCTTCCGAGAGCCAGGGGCGCTGGCACCCTGCTCCCTGACATGCCTCGACGGGGTGGCGGGTGCCAAGGGCCAGGGAGGGCGACCCAGGTCTCCCCGCCTCCCTGCCTGATGTGGAAGCACAGCTCCATCCCCGAAGGGACCCGTAGACTGAGATGATAAGTGTCTCCATGGCAACCAGCGTGGTCTAGTGACTCACACAGCTCCTGCGTGCGGGGCGTCAGGGAGGACGAAGCGGGGGTGGGGCGGACCCTCCCAGCACCTTGGCATCAGGGCGAAAGCTGCAGGGTGGGGATGGGTGTTCTGAGAACCAGCGAGGTAGAACTGGTGCCATGTGGGCAGCACTGAAATTAAGCTGTTTGGAGGAAAATAGACCCGATACGGTGCCACGCCTGGCGGTGGGCGCGATTCCTTCATCCCTTGTGCCTCTGAACAACAAAGTGTGTGTGTGTGTGTGTGTGTGCGTGCGTGCATGCGTGGTCTGGCGCATACTAAGCATCCTGATCATGGTGCCTTCATTTGTGTATTGTTTCGTGACGGGCGTAGCACTGTCCTACTGTGCACAGCAAAGCGGGGCCGTCTGCATCAGTACGACTTGCATTTATTCTGCTCTCGGCCAAACCACACATCCAAGCCACACTGGGCTCACTGCACAGCCCAGGCCCACAGCCACCGGGCAGGCAGAGTCAGACCGGCAGGAAAGCCCCAGGAACAGGTCTCCGACAGTTCGCTCCTCTGAAGATGCTGTGACAAATACCTTGTTTCCTTCAAGTTCTGTTACGGGGTCTCCCCGGGGGGACAGAGCGCAGAGGGCAGAGTCCTGGCTGTGTTGGGAGACAGGGTAGGCTCCGTCTTGTGCGAGGAGCTCGGGGTAAGAGCAGACAGCGTGCTGGCGAAGCGGAGCCGCTGTGAGCGGAGACGTCCTTTGTTCTGAGTCTGCGGAGAGCGCGGGGCGCGGGCCTGCGGATGCCAGAGCTCAGCGTGTATTTCCGAACGCAAATCAGCATCTGCTTTACAAACCTCAAAAGTGCACGTTGCTTCCAATTTAGCTGCACTACTCACTGCAATGTGCTGATGTCTCCAAATATGATCTTTTTATGGCGCACTCTCAGCCACCTAAAAATGGAGCACATTGCGTGTATATTTGCCAAAAAGTATCTATCCTGAAAACATAAAGCACGATGTAGTAATTTGAAAGCAGCGCTGGGGTGGCTTATGCCTAGTACTGCGTAATGGGCTCCTCTGCCCAGCTCTAGAAGATGAGGCACGATTCTGCCAGTGCTGAAGCTGCTGGCCCCCTCTGAGGCTGGCCCCGGCCAGACGCTTTCTTCTTTGGGCTATTTCGTGGCAACAACTCATCACAAGAGTTCATGTAAAAGGCTCATTAAAGACTGTCTGCCATCCCGAAAGGGAAAGGGCCATTGTGATTTCTCAGCCTTAATCTGGTCCCATTTCACTGAACAGCCTGGACTCACTTCTGAGTTTGTTTCGTCCAAAGGAACTTTTTTCTTTGCTCTTCTTTTCTAAAGCAGCACTTTCACTTTGGCTGTGAAAGGATCACGAATAAGCCAAGGATGGACACCAAGGATTTGGGGGGCATAAATGCCACGAGGGTGCCCTTTCTGCTCAGGCACAGCATGGGGGCATGTGGAGGGAGAAGGACTTGGCTGATATGGTGGTGGTGGCTGTGTAAATGCCAGCGTCTGTGCTGACCAGCATTTGGGGCCACCGGACCCCTGCCCTTTCTGCCTGTTCCTTATTTCCATTTCTCCTAGTGACGCTTAGCACAAAGCCTGTCTGCGTGGGCAGTGAGTGCCCCGCCCCCTGGCATGGATCGGCCTTCCTGACCGTGTGGTGAGACAAACTATCGCTCACCTGGATTTTGCCTCTTGGCAAGAGCGGAGGGTACGTGGGGCCCCCCAGTCCTCTGCTCTCTCTCCCCGAGCACAACCCCGCTTGGACCCTCAGCTCCGGCCCCCCGTTCCCAGCTGCCCAGCACGCGGAGGGAAGTTGCTGTGCCTCAGGAAGGGGCTGGGGCGGGCAGTTTGCTTCAGGTGCTTGGATCACTCTGCCCTTAGGTTTGGCTCGACTCTCCCATTTGTAGTTGAGACTCCGGGGTGCGTGTTAAAGCAACCCCCCCCCCCCGTGGAGGGTGAGCATCGCATGCCGTGGAGAGCTCAGGTCAGCGGCAAGCTCCGTCCGTACACGCGCAGGGAGCTCCAGGCTGCGCCGCGTCCCAGGGCGGGCTCAGCCACACCGTGCCTCGAACTTGCCTGGGTCTTCGGAACTTTGCCCGCAGGAGGGAAGGCCGAGGGCTCAGCAGGGCCCTGTGGCTGCACGGTCGTCCTCTACCTGATCCTGCAGGCATTTCTATCTGTAACCCCTCCCCACTTTCTGCCTTCCCAGTGCTGGACAAGACTGTCACCAGATCTCTTGAAGAGCCAGGTGTTAGAAGTTTGGTCTCCAGGGTGGCGCTCTGAGTGGTCTTTAGGTCACGGGAGGCGTGTCTTTCGAGGGGCTTGTAAGCCCAGGCCCTCGCTCCTCTCTTCTGTTTCTTCCTGGCCACAAGCCAAGTTGTTTTTCCTGCCGTAGTGTGCTGCTTTGCCACAGACACCTGGGTCAACTGGTTGTGTGTGGGCTGGTATCCAGCGAGCCAAAGTAAACCTTTCCTCTTTGTAAGATGCTTATCTTCGGTATTTGTCGGAGTAACACTCACACACAGGGCTTGGTCCCAGAACTCTGACATCAGACAGTGGGCTGGAAGGTGTGAGACGTATCCTAGTTCTGGGCTACACGGTAGGCGCCTGGCACCGTCGGTCAACCCCTGGCCTCTTCTTCCCTTCCATGTTCCCAGGGCCTCTGTACACACGCACTGCAGAACAATCTGGATTCTTCTGTTTTGTTGTGTGGCAGTGAGAAAACACAAAGCCACCCATCCACTTAACAACTGTTGAAAAATAATAACTGGATGATGTTCCCCTTAGCAGCTGTCTGGGCATTGAATTTAAGCTGGATCCAGTTCCAAGAAACTTCCCTTTAAAGAGAGATGAGAATTGCACATCCACTGTCTGAACTGGAAGATAAACAAATGTTCTTGTCTACCCAAATATTTCCAGGTTTTGCTTTCAGGTGTTTCTTGTGGTTGGAGCCCAACTTGCTGTATATACAGGACTGGGAGAGCTTAAACTCACGTGTGAGCCAGGCGCGAGCTTCAGACTTCCTATTATCACTCATTCCCACATTAGCATTTTGGTTGCAGATGACTCCAAAGAATGAATAAGAAAGAAGGATTCTTACTGGCCTTTAGCTTTAGGTGTGGCTGGATCTAGGAGTTACCCCCACAGTTTTGTTCTCTCTCATCATCCTTCCATCTGACTTTCATCTGTTGTGGCTTCCCTCTCACACAGGCTCTCCTTTCTGCCGCTAAAATAATCACCACTAACAGCAACAGCAGCAGCAGCAGTAGTAGTTTACTAATCTTCCAAAAGGAGGGTTAGCAGATCAGAGCCCACTGAGTGTGAAGGATTGTAGACAAAGCTGCTCGTTAGACTCTACCAGGTAGGCCACTCCCAAAGGACAAAAGCCTTTGCTTCTTAACAATTTGCATGAATACACAGAATGGCATCTCATTGGCCTGGTTTGGGTCACATGCTCATCCCTGCACCAACCACTGTGGTCAGGGGATGGCAAACTCTGACTGGCCAGGCTTCAGTCACGTGCCTTTCTGAGGCGGGGTCATTCCGAGTAAAGCACTCTGATCTGCTGAGGAGAAGAGCCCTTCTTTCAAGTCAAGCTGATGTTCTATTAGCTGAGAAACAGTAGATGGCTGCTTGATGAGCAAACAACAGATGACCATTACAAGTGGATTTCTACTGAGAGAATGATGCGTCACACAGACTTTTCTTACTGCTGTTTCTCACCATGAAAGTTTGTGTGTAGAAACATTTCCAATATGGGAGAAAACTGCTTAGGAGAAAAGAAAACAGGGAGGCAGAGTGACTACTGGTGGAAGGAGGGGCCTTTGGAGAAGGGGAAGGGCGAGACTTGAAAATAACCTCAGAGCACTAGGAGGCAGGAGGAGGACATGGGCTCCAGGCAAAGGCCCGTGGCAGGGGTGCCCTTGACGGTTTGAGGACTAGAAAGAGGCCAGGGAGAGGAGGCCCTCAGGAAGTGACGCAGACAGGCGCCGGAGGGGAGACGAAGCCAGGGCCTGCGCTGCCGAGGGTGCGTCCTGAGCGTGGGAGGGCTGTATTTCTGCGCCAGGGATGAAAGCTGCCTGATTGTCCGGGGGGCTCTGCTCCCAGCTCGCCTCACACAGCAGGCGCTCGGGTGTGAGGCGCGGCCCCTGCAGGGACCGGGCGGAGTCCCCGCGCCCTGGGCGGGAACATCACTGCGTCTCCCACCTGAACACAGGGTGGCCTCAGTCCTCAGGGTCTTCAGCGGTTAAGCAAGATCACGCGGTAGAAGCGTTCATGGTGCTAATTTGTTAAGTGTTTGTTTTCCTTATTTCACCGGCAGGAAAGGGAATGGTAGCCTTGTGTCCCCTGGCTTTGGTGAAGGTCTTTTTTTTTTTTTTTTAACTTTTATCCACTTCAGCATACTAGACACAGAATGCTTGGAAATGGAGTATAGACTGTGATAAGAAAGATAAAAGAAGGCAGGAAGATCAGAGTGGGGCGGGAGCTGTGCGGACGAGGGAGCCTCCGGAATGAGAGCGGCCATCTCCCAGCTCCCGCTGGCAGCCACGGCGGGGCCGCCGCCTGCAGCGTCACCTGCAGCCCACGCCGCGGAGCAGGGCCTCTGCCGGGCAGCAGCCTCCCCGGCGGCCGGTCGTTAGTTCCGCTTCACGCTGCAGCTCTGGAAGACGAGGCGCCTTGTCAAGACCGTGTAACTACTAAGCGCTGGCAGCAGTGCCACGTACCGAGGGCACACGGGCCCCACGAGCGGTGGACCGCCATGCTTTAGGTGGACTCACTTCCGGACACAGATCCTTGTGACCACTGTGTATCTTGCTACTCAAAACCCCAGCCATCTTCTGACTTCAAAGAGTTAAATATGAAGCATCTACAGATGAGGAAATTAATGATACTGAACCTCAGAAATATTTTTTTTTTTTTTTTAGAAATTAAAGACACCCCTCAGGACGGTCCCCTAACTGTAGCAACCTGCTACATTAATGCTGAAAAAGTCATTTACAATTCAGCTATTAAATGACAAACCATTACCAGCATTTTTATTGCTTTATATTCCCCTAACAAATTTATTATGTAATTACCCTGCATAACAGCGCCATTTTAGGATGTAAAGTTGAAATAAAGTCTCTGTTTTAAAATGCTTACTATTATAGGTTTTCAATCTCTAGTCTACAGAAAATTTCCAACATGGAGAACGAAGTTTTCTCTTTTGTTCTCCAGGGCTTAATAAATAAATAAATAGTAGGATCCTTCTTGTCACGGGTCCTCCCTGTCGCTTTTGCCTCTGCAAAAGGTGTGTGTTAGGATGAAAGAAAAACTAGACCTGGTAGTTTCTCATCCTCCATCTTGGCCATTTATTAGCAGAAAATACTTCGCTGGACAACGCAGGGTTGTGGGGTTTTGTGACTGGGGCTTATGAAAACGTCTGCTGTTCCCGGCCGTGTAGGGCGTTGGGCCCAGGTTGAAGCAGAAGCTTGCCCACAAGAGAATGGGGGTTGGTGGCAAAGGAGTCACGGTGCCCGAGGCCTCTTTGGACGGTGGGAGCCAGAGAAACTCCCAGAAGATGGGCAGCCGCCCACCCAAAGGCCTAAGAAATAGGGAGACGGTGCCCCGAGGGGAGGAGGGTTCGCGCGGGTGCTTCCTTCGCTCGGCAGACGAACGCTGGACGTGCTGCTCGGGAAAGGCCGCAGCAGTCCTCCGGACACGTGGGCAGCGCGCTGGGGCCAGAGGAAAGGAGGCTCTGGGGAGTCAGCGCAGCTGCTGGTGATACATCGGAGCCCGTTTTCACCCTGGAGCTGAGGTGGAAGACTCCCTGGGGAGCCTGGCGTCCAGGCCCAGGGGAGCGCACAGGGGGCTTCTCCCGCCGGGGGTCGCCCACCTCGGAGGGTGGGTCTCTGTTGCCTAAGCGGGAGGAACCTGTGCCTCTTGGCCAGTCTTGCTGTGAACAGGAACAAGTCAGTCCGCGTCGTGACGTCCGTGTGCCCCAAACCCAGCGGGTCAAACCTGGGCTCACAACGGGTCCCCGAGCGGTGGAGGGGCGGCTGGCAGTGGCTCTCGCCAGCGCTGTGACTCTGGGTACGAGGCTTCCGGCTTTCAGAGCTTGGTTCCCTCGTCCGTGAGACGAGGGGGTCGGAGCTGAGGGCTGTGGCTTTCCTGAGTCAGGGCGTCTCTCTCAAGTCCAACGTCCCAGACGCACGTGCAGCCCGATTCAGCGGTTCCCAAGTGAGGGTCCCTCCAGCCACCCAGGACACTTCTGGTTGTCCTGGCACGCGAGTGCTGCCGCTCCGGGCGTCCTGGAGCCGCTCTGGGCGTGTGGAGCCGGGGAGGCTGCTAACATCGCTCAGCCTCCCTCAGCGGCCCCCAAAGTCAACAGTGCGGGGGCCGAGAACCCCTACCCGGAACCGTCCGTCTGGAGAAATGCAGCGTCCAAGCGCCTGGCACGCGGCCCCCGGAAACGTCCCTGATGAACCCCTTTTCCTTGCTTTGAGCACACGCCGTCTTCAGTTCTGGCGTCCGGGGGCGGCCCAGGAGAGGGACACCAGGAGGCCTGGGGTGTCTGCGGCGAACGCTTGACGTCCACACGGGTTCATCCCGCCAGAGGAGGATCCCCTCCGGACCTCCCTTGCTGCCCCTGAGGAATTCCTGCGCCACCTCCCCCGCTGCCTGTTAGGCACGCAGGATAAACAGCTCTGTTGCAGTCTTTGCAATGCCAGGGCGTAGAAGGAGGCCTTTATTTGTGCCGAGTGCAGCTCTTCGCCTAGAACATGATGAATTCTGCTTCGGGAGCTGGAGTGAAATCAGCCTCCCCCAGCCTGGCTTGTGCGGTGTTGAAGTTGCTGGCTTCTACTCCCTGCTTTCCAAGACTTGAGTTTGGGGATCATTTACTATTTATCCAAAATATCAGATACACTTAGAATGACATCACCGCTCAGGCCCCAGTCTGACAAGGCTGTATAAGCACCTACCAGCTTTGAAAAAAATCTACATTTTTAAGGATATGTTGTCAGTTAGTCTAATGTATTCCAGGGCATAGATTTCTTGCCAAAATAATTCTGCCCTGTGAATGATAAATGTGTTGTGATTACTTCTTTGGCTTTTGTTGAGCATACAGTAGGGACAGTGTCTTGAAAGCGACACACAGGCTCCTAGAGCACAGTGCTGCTTTGTTTCATTCCGCCATATTTAGAATTTGTTCCCTAAAGTCTCTCCCCCGACTTGTACTCGTTTCTGTCCTGAAGCGCGGGCGCGGCCAGCGGACGGCTGTGGTCAGCCCTGCGTTCTTCGCTCCCGAGCGTCGGCCTCGTCAGGCCCAGAAGAGCTTAATGAACTGTCACGTCTCTCTTGGGTAAAGGTCGCTGCAGCTCATCTTTCAAAACTGGCTTGACAAAGGGGAAAATCTCGAGTCCCAGATGTCTGCTATTTTTGGCCACCGCCCGAGCAAGTGGGACGAGGACCACGTGCAGCGCGGCAACCGGGATCCTTCCAGAGGGCCCCGGGCACGGAGGCACGTAGTGTCTGCTTAGGAACGTGAGCAGTCAAGTCCTCGAGTGACAGCCTGGGGTGCAGAACCGAGTGTGACCCCCGCGGCCGGCAACACCGTGGTGTGTCTTGACCTCCCGGGAGATCTCTGGGTCTAGTTAAGTCATCGACACCTAAGAAGCCTCCGCAGATGCCAAAGGCAGCCAGTAGTGTGTTCTTCCAGTGGAAGGTCACCCAGCTACCTTCCCTCCACACCTCCCCGTCCACTCCAGCTCTGTCGGGCCCACATGCTGGGCGCATCCTGAGTCCGTCTGTCCGGCCACTGAGAGCTCTTGTCTGACTGTCTACGGTACATCCCTCTCTCCTGATTCTTCTCCTGCGCCACCACGGTCTGCTTTCCACGCATCAGCCAGAACAATCTTCAAAAAACACAAATCAGCTCGTGTCACTTCCGGCTGAAGGTCCTTTGGTGACATTTTTCTGTTCTTAGACTCGATTCCTGAGGGCTCACAGTGCCAGGTTGCCAGATTTAGCATCTACAAATATAGGATGCTAGATAAACAATGGGGTTCTTTAAAAAAAGCAGACGTATGCCCTGTGCATATTCTGGAGATACTTATACCCACAAGATGTTTGCGGTTACCCAACCTTCAGGGTGACCCGGATCCCGCGTTTTGTTTGGCGACCCTACTCAGAAGGCCGTGGCCTGGCACCTGCTTGTTTTCTCACTTCTCACCCCAGCCTCCGCGACACGGGCCTCCGGGCCCCCAGGCCCTTGCCGGCCCCTGAGCCTTCGTGCTGATGACTCCTTTGCCCGGAACGCTCTCTCAGCTCTCTGTCCGGCCTGTTCTTTCTCAAGCCTCGAGTCTCCGCTCTCGCATCTCCCTGCCCCTCAGGCTTTTCCTGATCCTTCCGGCCCCGCAGGACCCTGCCCCCATCCCCCAGCCCTTTATCGCAGCTCTGTCTTCTGTTTTCTTTGTGAGCGGAGTCTACACTGAGTCTTTGCTCGCTCGCTCCCCACGGTCTGCTCTTCTAGGGAGGGCGAGCGGGGCTGCGTGTCCGGGCCCGACACACGTGTGGCACACGAAGGCCGCTCGGGGAGTACCGTGCGGATGATGAGCGTTGCTGCGCTCTGAGAATAGCGCCCGGTGTCTTCCCCATGGCCCCCGGGCTCCGGGCCGCGCCTCAGCGTCCCCCCGCCGGCCTTTGCCAGGCCTGCAGAGCGCTCCCCGCCCGAGCTCTCCCACCCGCGTGGGACCGGGGCCGCCGCTCGGTGGAAAGACCTCGGACGTGGGCAGCGGGAAGAGCCGGTCGAAGCCCAGCTTTGGCTTTAGCGAAAGCGTCTCCTCCCCGCGCTCCAGTTTCCACGTGGACAGATTCATTCACGCGGAAGTGAGTTCGTTCTCTCGTGGGGACGTGGCGTCTAGTGGGATGATGCGTGTCCGTGACAGCGCAGGGCGAGGCACAGAGCTGCTCTGCCCAGCAGCCGCCGAGCGCGTCCAGGGTGGGGCGGGGGCTGTCCGGACGCGCCCGGGCTCTCGGTGCCTCCGCGGCTGCCCCCGCCCGTCCCTGCTGGTCCCCCCCTGGCGCCGTGCGCCTCTCACTCCTCCTGCCTCGGTGGCCTGTGCTCTGTGAGCTCGCACCGGTCTCCGGCGAGCCCTCCGCTCTGTTTGTCCTCTGTGCTGTCTGCTTTCTCAGGAGACAGGACAGGCCGGCGCGGAGCCTCGGAGCTCTTGGTAGTGTCCGCTTGCACTAGGGTGGGACCTGTTCCTGTCTGATCGGGTTCTGCTCCTTCAATACCCTCCAGGCTGGATGCGCTACAGATGTTGCTGTTACCATGGTAACTATTATGCCTGAGATATTCCTAAACTCTGCGGGGAGAATGGCGGAGGTCCAGAGAGCGGACGTAATTACTCTTACAGTGGCCTTTATGGGGTACCACATGCCGGACCCTTGGGTCCTTCAGTCGTCCCTTTGCCGGTGACGTGGACATCGTACAGGCTTGCTGTGTGAGGACAGAAGCCTTGGGCCAGGCGGTTTACTGGGCTCCTGCTCTGGTGTGGTCATAAATCACTATTCAGTTAGTAGTGGATTTTCTTTTGAAGTTTGAAATTGTTTCAGTGAAGTCTTCAGGCACATCTGTAGTTTATTTTCTATGTTTAACTTTGGTATGCAGCACCAGAGTGTGCCTGGGGTCCTCCTCCTCTCCCTGAGTCTCCTCGCCTCAATCCAGAATGACTTTAATAAGTTACTGTAACTAACGAAATGTCACGGAAGTGCAGGTGTCGCGGGCTTTGAGTCCGGGTGGCGAGAGGTTTCCCTCGTTATCCGGGGCCTGTTGTGACGTGATCGCCACGAGGCTGCCGGGCCGTGGGGCAGCCCCGTGTGAGGTTCCAGCCGGCATCGGCCACCGGGCCCGGGGCGTGTCAGGCTTGTCCCCAGAATCGCCGTTAGGAGCCACCCAGACCTCGAGTCTTCCCCGCTGAGGCCCGAGACATCGCAGAGACAGGCTCTCCCACCGCGTCTCGTCTGACCCGCTGCGTCCGGGAACATCATGCGAAGAAGGCCCTTTCCAGCCACGCGACGTGGGCTGACTTGTCACTCGGCAGCAGTAACTGGCAAAATGGGCTGTCTCTCCTGGTCTCCAGGGCGCCTGGAGCGTATCCAGCATTTCCAAAAGGACACCCGTGACTCTCTCTCCTGGCCCTCGATTTGGGCCTTTTCTAGGTTTTGTGAAAACCTCCATCTCTGGGATAATATAAGCTATGACAGTGGAATGACTTCTCCCTCGCCTCTCCACACGCAGCCCGCCGCCTAGGCACGAAGATCCCGCCTCTCATCGGAGAACCCAGGCCGCTCCACGCGCCCTGGGGCACACTGTGCTGGTGGGTAGGAGGGCTGAGGAGGCACAGATTTCTGGCCGGAGACGGGTGTGCGTTTCAATCTCAGCCATCTCAGAGGACGCGGACAGGCGGCTGTGCCCTCCGAGCCTCACTCTGTACAGCCAAGAAGCAGAGAATAACAACGGCCCAGAGCTTAGTTGGGGGCGGGCGGAAGGACAGGCCGTGTTCAAAGCTCACAGCTGTGGCCGGACGGCCGTGAGCGCTCAGTAAACAGGAGCCGCGCGTTCCTGTTATTTGTGTGTCACTGTGGTATCTGAGGGACGAGGGCGGCCTCGAAGCACTCCCTTCCTTGTGCATGGAGACCTCACCCGGGTGGGGTTAGGGTTCGCGCCGAGCAGGCCAGAGGGTACTGCCACCCTCCCGGACCCCGATTTCCAGAGAGGCGGCACCCTAGGTGTCTCCGCCCCAGCCCTCCCATGCCCTGGACACGGGTCACCTCTAGATGTTTTATCTTCTCAGGGAAGCCCCGGACGCGAAGCCAAGACCAGCCCTTCTCACCATACTTGCTGAATTCTGGACCTGCAGACGCATCTCTGAGGCGAACGTAAAGCTTCCTTTAAGCCGAGAAGCTGGAGATAATTTATTACTCAGCAGGGACAAGAGGAGTAGACGCCTGGGCTCTTGCTGGGCGTCTCGGGGACACTCGAAGCTCCACATGCCTGGCACGGAGTCCGTCACCGTCTCTCCTCGTCCGACCTGAGGGCTCTCGTGATCATCCCTGGGCTCGCCTGGGGTGCTGTTTCAAGGTCATTTAAGCCACAACCTTT